>UELV01042085.1:713-12653 GCA_900490015.1 Megastigmus stigmatizans
ATGTACAGGAATAACAGTTTCAGGAGATGGTTCGTGGAGGAAACGTGGATTTTCATCACTTTACGGAGTTGTATCATTGATCGGATGGCTTACTGGAAAAATTGTTGATGCATGCGTAAAGTCTAAATATTGTGAGGCTTGCGAGCACTGGAAGGCTAAAAAAGATACAGCTGAGTATGAAGAATGGTACAAAACACACAGTAATGAATGTCAAGCAAATCATGAAGGCTCATCTGGGAAAATGGAGGTAGATGCTGTCATTGAGATGTTTTCACGTTCCGAATCTTTGCATGGCCTCAAATATGCTAATTATATTGGTGATGGTGACAGTAAGACATTCAAAGGCATAATAGATTGTAATCCATACAAAAATTTCGACGTGCAGAAAAACGAGTGCATTGATCATGTTCAGAAAAGGATGGAAACGCGACTTCGAAATCTAAAGAAAAAAAACCAGAGGTCTTGGTGGAAAAGGTAAATTAACTAATAAATTAATCGATCAGTTAACAATTTGTTATGGCTTAGCAATAAGAAAAAATCCACACTCCATACAAGATATGAAAAATGAAATATGGGCAACTCTCTATTATAAAAACTCCACAGATGAAAATCCACAGCACGAGAAATGCTCTAATTCCTGGTGTGCTTGGAAAATCGTTGAAGCTGAGGGTACATTAGATTCATTTTAACATAACAAACCACTCAACGAGGACGTTTTCAAAGCCATTCAGCCGATTTATGAAGAATTGAGCCGAGAAGAGCTGCTGAACTGATGCTTAGGAGGGTATACTCAGAAAAGTAACGAAAGTTTCAATGCAACTGTATGGAACTTGGCTCCAAAATCGTACTCCAGTGGTAAAAAAATACTCGATATTGCAACGGATGTTGCAGTATGCATTTTTGACGATGGAATGAAGAGTATATTGAGAATTATGGAAGCCATGGAGATAGATATTGGTAGCCAAGCCTACAACTTTTGCATTGAAGCTGACGAAAAACGAATAAAACACGCTGAACGAAAGAGGCACGGTCCAGATTAAAAGCTTCAAGAAAAGAAGATCAGGAGGAATATTTGAATTTGGAAGGGCAACTTTATGGTCCTGGCATTACAGACTAACGGTAAAAATTTTTTTTTATCAAATTTCCTATTTTTTCATGTTCATAAAGAGTTTTCAAACTTTAACTTGATATATCTCGAAACGAGTTTTTTCAAACTGGCACGCAGCATAAATCGAACAGTTTTCATTCTTTGCACTCCAAATTTTGACCATACCTTTACAAATACATTTCAAAGAGAAGTACGTACGGGATTTTCGAAAAATTAATTTTAACGAAAGTTATTAACAAAATAGTGCTCCATTTTTTAATGAAAATTTAACACTTTTATTCAAACTCTTTCCAAATCTGTAAAAATCAATAGTTTCAAAATCCCGTACGTATTTCTTTAGCTATTATCAGATCTAAAATTGGAGTCGCTACACTGCGTGCCGCATAGCGCCTCAAATTCAAGAGCGTTCGGAAGGAAGACTGTAAAGCCGCCATTTTGTATTTTTTTCCACTCATTTTTTTTTTTCAATATAGTTCAATATAAGCGCAATAAAATATTTTATATTCATTTCTCTATCTACCTTCCTTCTTTAGAAAAAAAATTCCCAAAAAAACGCTCTTTTTCGCCCGCTAAAAAAACATATTATACTGCATTAAATGCACTTCAGAAATTCGAAAAAATCTTAAGATACCCGGAGAATTAATTCTATCCTGTCATTTACCTTGTATTAACGTAACTAAATTTTTTAGGTACAAAGTGTGTAATTTGAAATGAATCGAAACGATAACCTACGTAAATATCCTAAGTGTCACATGGCAGTGGACGCTCTTCCATTTAAAATAAATTAATATTTATTCTATCAAATTTTTTATTATTTATTAATATGTATGTCTTTTAATTTATTTCCTTCCTCTAACGACCAATTCTTGCGTTTACAATGTTCAAGACCTGTGATAAAGCTTCATTTTAATAATTTTTGCAGATTGTCCTTTACTAATAAATGTTTTTTCAGGTTTAAATATAAGTTTATTTCAGATTCTGCGGGGGTGATTATAAACCAGGACAATCTGATCGCCCATTAATATTGATTAGACTGTAAGACCAATAGCAAAATCTTTGTCAGTTTATGTAACAAAACATTACTATAAACTAATTGAAACTAATTAAAACTTTTGCATTGTGTATGTGTACATGTATAGGTATTTATATATAGAAATATTTTCGTGCGTATATATAATTAAATGTGTTAGTAACGAAATTTCTGTATATATGAACTAATCCTAAAACCTACCTTTTAAAAGGTTTAATCTTGGCAAGTATGAATGTATTCTTCCACTCGCTTCTGTTGATTTGCATAAAATGTCCTAACACAATTTTTAATTGTTTTTTTAAACACATTTAATAAATTAGTGCATATACATTTTACCACTTTTTTTATGTATTCAGACAAAATTTCCAATTTCTAATGGCCAATTTAAACGAAAGAAAGTTGTGATATGAATTCCGAAGTTATCAAGTACTCTTTTTTTATTAATAATTTTACATAATAATAAATCATAATTAAGTTAAAATTTAAACCACTCATTTAGCACATAAAAATATATAATTATGCACAGTATGCATTTTATGGAAAAAGAATAACGTAAATTTTTTAAACCTACCTATCTTCTACTCCCTGTCTTGTTATAATCGATTTATATGGATGTTCTTTGAAAATGTTACTATAGTATTTGAATTATTGACAAATTAGTTTATACCAAGAATTACTACATAAATAGGAAAGAAAACGCCGTCCAAAATTCGAGAGAGAAATAAGCTTTCGTGAGTTGTCTCCTTTCTAAAACAGAGTCTGAGTTGTTTGCTTTTCCAACCAGATTCTGAATTTTTGCTTTCTTACTCGGAAACGACAAGAAAATGCTTATATACTATTATTAGAGCTAATATAAGATCTGAATATTGGTACTAATAAAATAAACTAATATATACCCCCATAAAAATAAATGTAAATATACGATTACAGTTAAAAAAATTAATTTTGTGCTGCCATATATGAAAAATAAAAAGCGTGGACATCCGAGTGACGTTAGTATACCAATAAATTGCCTACAGACGGACCGCCAAGTATGTTCATAGTTATTTTTTAAGATTAAAGATATTTTACAATATTGGGAACAATTAATTATTAACCTTCTGACAGCCGGCATTTTTCCTACTGAAAAAGTGTAACTTTCTCAAAATTTTCCATATAAATGTTTCTTAAGTAATAATATATGTGGGCCGATTATGGAATTACGTCATATGGCGTCATGCCGGCTGGCGGTGGTTAAGGTAAATTTTCAAAATTTTTATATCAGCAAAGAAAGTTTTCTAAGGGTTTTGAGTGTTGCTGAGAACGATTTTGATACTTATTTTGATAAAAAATGGATGCTAGATAATGAATTGACCATTTTTATAACTTTTGGAGTCAATTCTGACTAGTGATAATACATAGAATTACATAGAATCAGACTTTACTAGGAATGATTGATAAATTTTACTTTCCTTTGGCGTTACCCAGAGCTAATGGCGAGGACGTAGAAAGTACTGTAGCACCTCTCCTTTTTTTTGTTTGTATTTTTTGTTAGTTGTTTGTTTGTTTATTTATTCAAAAAAAAAATTTATTTTGTTTTCATTTTAATAGTTTTTTTTTTTTTCAAAATTATTCCATGGTTTTTTTATTCTTATTGTGTTTTTATTTATAATGTTTTATGAGAATATGTTTATTTTCTTCTGCTCCTTTCTATTGGCAATTCAGCTAACGTATGGTAATTCTCAAAACATGGTACAATGCATAATGATACTTCACATTTTTCACAACAAATTCTACTTTCGGTTCTCTTTTGTTGCAAATAGCATAAATGAAATTTTTTTTGTCCGCGTTCTTGGGGAAATGGCGTCCTATAAGTCATGATTGAGCTGGTTGAATAGAATAAGGTGTAAGGTCTATGAGACCAAGCAAACAAGCAACTATTTCTATACGAAAGCTAGAGTAAGTTATGTTCTTCTCATTCTATTTACACAGCGCATGGGCATTACACAAGGCAAGATCAACCAAATAAAAGAATAATTTCTTGTGCCATCTCGTCGATCATCTAACTAATTCACTCAATGCTAATTGCCGATCAATGTTATCTATCCCTCCCATATATTTATTATAATCAACAATACAAGTAGGCTTCAAAATATTTTCCCCAGTTGCGTAATGCTGTTTTCCAGTTTCTGAGTAACCAAATTCATGTACGGTGGTAATTACATATACTTCTTATTTGTCTTGTTATTTTATTACTGACCAAATTGTATTATGAGCAACTGCTGTTTCTCCTTTACTAAGAGGCACTTTGAGATCAGGAAGCCCTTTCCTATTTTTTCTTACGATTCCGCAAATGCCAATTTCTTTCTCATGTAAAAATTCAGCTAAAATAGGCGATGTATACCAGTTATCAGTGAAAACAACATGTCCTTTTTGAAAAAAAGGTTGCATAAAATGAGCAACTATGTCTCCTGAAACTCCTAAGTCGAATTTGTGAAATAATCGATTGTAATCTTAACATTTTTCAAAGGATGATTCATGATGACTTGATTGTTTTGAAAATGTAAAAAACGTAAATTCTGTTTATATCTGTTCCGAGGCATGGTTTGAGGAAAGACCGGAGTTACAAGCATAGGATTGGTACTCCAATAATCTTCAAGTGAAATTTTTTTTATGTGACCCATAAGAATTGTTAGCCCTAAAAACTCATTCAGTTCTTTTTTTGTCAAATCAACTCATGGTGTCATTTTACTATAGTCATGCTCAGGATTCTGAAACTGATAAATATTAGTCTCTTGAACAATAATAGCCAATAAAAAATTGTCAAAAACTAGTTAGAAATAGTGAATCGGGTCATGACCATTCAAAGAAGCATTTTCTGTCATATGACTAGGTGATCCTGTGAAATCTTTTACCGAAGGATAAAAATCTTTACTATAAAATATTTCATGTCCGGGTACATATACCAGATCTTCATTATCAATTTAAAAAACTTCATCATCACCAGAAACTGAACTATCCTCAGATTCACCACTACTCCATACGTCTTCCAAACCATTTACGTTATCCTTTATTTTATAAATGCAGATAATAGGATAAGTAAACTAAAATGTAGTGCCAGACTTTTCACCAGGCTTTACCAGACTTTTGAAACTGTTCTGATAGAAGTCTGGCACTAGTTCACAGAGCCAGAATTCTGCCAAACTTTTTGTGTGCCAGACTATAAGCCGGGCATCTACCAGACTTTTTTTTACATGGAAATGTACAAACAAATTCAAAAAGGAAATTCCCAAAATAATGTGGCAAATGCGCAGAATTACAAACAATTACTCAAGATTCCGAGCTAATATTTATAATTCTATGGTAACAATGCTCTTGTAAGTCGATGTAGGAGTCAAATTCTGCATTAGAAAATCAAACATGTAATGAATATTGTTGAAATAAGGTGTTTTTCTATTTATTATTTTTTTCATTTCACATGAAAGTAGAGAGACCGATGCCAGACAAAAATACGATATTTTTAAAATTTTTGGTCTGCCATCTTGAATTCGCCATCTTGGAATTGAAAAATTGAAAATCTGATTACATATTTGTGCTCAGCAACCTCAAAAACTCCCGAGTAAGAAATTTCAAGCAAAATTATTGCATGACGCTAAATGGCGTCATCCCGGCTGTCAGAAGGTTAAGAAAGGAGAATAGATAAATTGTGCGGATACAGAATATAACGAAGCATTCAGTAAATACAAAGAACTTATTACGAATGCACCAATACTAAGATACCCGGACTTTGAAAAGCAGTTTCACATTATCTCGGACACATCGAACGTTGCAATCGGAGCCGTCTTATCGCAAGAAGGACATCCCATCTCCTACTTTTCAAGAACTTTAAATTCAGCTGAACAAAATTATTCTACAATCGAGAAAAAATTATTAGCTTAAGTCGAAGCATGTAAACATTTCCGACCATACGTACATGGAAACAAATTTATTATTGAAACAGACCATAAACCTCTTACTTGGCTCTGGTCTCTAAAATCGCCCAATTCTAGACTAATTCGTTGGAGAATCAAACTCGAAGAATATGACTATGAAATAAAATATAAAAAGGGATGCGAAAATAACGTAGCAGATGCTTTAAGCCGAATAGAGAGAAACGCAGGAGAAGAAGAAGCTCAAGAAGATGATTTGCTTTCGATAATACCACAAGTGTCATATGACACGCCCGTCACTGAAGAAGAGATTGTTAAAATACTTGATGATGAAGCAGCAACGGCTCACACCGCTGACGAAGACCCCGTCTTCTCATTGCCAATAACGGATAAAGACGTACATGCGTTTAATTACAGCATTATAATAAAAAAAGACCAGAATTATCAATTAAAAACAGCAAAAGACAAACTTAAGGTTCAATATATGCTAAAAATAAATAAAAGAGACGCAGAAACACAACTTCTCAAATTTTTCAACGAAAATATAAAGCCAGATAAATAATACAGAATTTATTTTGTAACAATAGAATTTGAAATGATCAGTTACAGAATATTAAAAGAGCACTTCAACGAAAGTTTAAAATTAATCAAAACAAATAGCTATACAACCGTGGTAAATCGAAATAATTTTATGAAAGAATTGGAAAAATATGACAATGAAAATCACAATGGAATTCAAGAAACAAAAGCACATTTCAAGAAAAAATTATATACTCTCAATATGGATAGAATCATTCAAAATTACATAAATCAGTGTGAAACATGTCTTGAACACAAATACGAGAGAAGACCATACATTACAGACACCTATGGGCCTATAATAGCGAATATTCCTCTACAACATATACATGCAGATATATTTTATTTTGGCAAAGAAAAATTTCTCACAATTATAGATATATTTTCTAAATATGCTCAAGCCTATCACCTATCTGATGAGAACTCAACAACCGTAATAAATAAATTTCACCACTTTGCTTCACATCATAACTTCCCAGATAAAATTACTACAGATAACGGAAGTGAATTTAATTCAGCTGTATTCAAGGAATTCTGCAGAATACATAAAATTGAATATCATCAGACGACTATTAATAGACATACTTCCAATAGACCGATAGAAAGATTGCATTCAACGCTTAAAGAAAAATTGTGTATACTAGTGGATCAAAATCCGAAAGAGACCATCAAAAATCATATGACTACTGCTATTTTAATTTACAATCAGAGTATCCACTCTACCAGAAATTATTCGCCATTTACTCTTCTTTATGAGCCTTATAAAGTGTTGCATAAGCACGTTATAGATTGTGATGCCGGCATTATTGAAAAATTTAACGAAATTCGAGAAAACGAAATCTTACCGTTTTGCGATAAATTATACAAAAAAAAAACAGCAGGAACAGCTGAAAGTTCCGGAAAATTCCGATAAAAATTTAGAAAATAAAGAAATTTTTATTAAAACTCACGAACAGCAACGAGATAAAACAGCGCCTCGATACCAAAAATTACTTATAACCAAACAACAGGGCCCCTCTTTAGAATGTCATATACACGGTCAAGAACGCCGTTATGATCTAAGAAGTGCCAAAAGGCTAAGAAAAGAACCTTTGTGCTTACAGGAAAATGAAGAAGCTATTGACTCTGGTGATCCCGATAATACTCGTAAAGAGTGACAATATCGACTCCAAGGCAACTAACTACGAACACCAACAGGGAATAGGAAGAATCATCGAGAATTTTCAGCATGTTCACTTTGATATCAACACAGGAACTCTTAAAAACACATATAACAGTATTCTTACAAGTTACTGAACAACAAAAGGAATTAATATTGCATTATCATAATTTATTAGATTTTCGTTTAGCTCAAGGATCAATTGTATTTACCCAAAATTCTATTGTTTACACACTAAAAATTCCAATCCTCAATCCTATCGAATTTTCCTTATTTCAAAGACTTGCTATTATAAATTATAACAATGAAACTGAAATTATAACCACGCCATGGAAATTAAGTTGGTCATCAATTAAATTATTTTCCGGCAAATGTCAACATATGTATCAACGCTACTTCTTATATTATCAAATCAATACAGAAGAAACTAAAGCAGCTATCATCACCACAAATTCACCTATGATATTGGGTTATTCTTTATCTGCAAATTTGACTCTTATATCCAGTAATTACATGACATCGATTGAAAATAATGGTCACAAGAGGACACTTCAAGGTACACATTTAATGGAAGGAAACGATATACAGTTACAAGGACACACTCTAAATAAATACACCGGAGAATTCAAACAACAAAATTTAATAACACCTGTCATCTTAAAAGATTACTGAATAAACTTTGAATCATTGGAATCGATCGTTCTACTTGAATTGTCAACTCCAAAATTACAAACTTATAAAATTGAATTTTATACCTCTGTAGCAACGGTCGCAGTTTTGTTACTCATCATAATATGCGGACTGACCTACACCTTATACAGATGCAAAAATAAAAGACCGCAACTTACCCAAACAAACAATGATGAGGACGTCATTGAACTTCGGCAGGGAGGAGTTATATGAGCACCCAGTGCCACAAAACAGTAGTCGTTCGTCCACCTTAACAACTTAATTGTAACGGAGGTACTATAGACAAAACAAAATTAGATATGCATCCATACCTGATGACAAAGGAAGGAGCGAAGAAAGGGAAGATCCACATAAAGAACATGACAATATATATAACAATTACGTACTGACTAAAGTCACTCTCTGTCGGACAATCAAGCTGTGAAGACGTGCATAAATAAAAAAGGAATCTTAAACTATTTATCATCTTCATTTTATTGTGTGTATATGTGAGTGCGTTCCATCACCTTTGATCGGGCTTTCTCACAACTACAAACATAACTCGCGCTCTACTGTACTATGTTATTGTAGGCGCGTGAGCAGCAGTGTTGATTTGCGTTTTCGGCTACGCTCATTTTCTATGACTGAACGCAACTAGCGACGCAAGCGGGATGACGCGTAAGCCTCCAACGCGTTCAAATGAATTCTATTTTTAATATTCTTATCGCTACAATTAGTATAAGAATTTATTCGTATTATTAAAATAGTGTAATAAATATCAAAATTTATAAATTTATAAATTTATAAATGTTATTAAATAAATAATAATAAGAATGCGATGTATGTTATTTGAGTAAAAATTATTTCATTTAAAAATATATTGACAATAACTTTTTATTTTCTTGACCAATATAATGAATTAGTTTCTACATAATTATGATAAGAATTATAATTTTGATGAATAATATATGACAATATATTATATGACAATATAATATAATATATGACAATGAATTACTTTTATCGTAAAAATATAAGGATATATTTTATTTTACAATTATATTACACATATATGTCATATATTATAAATTATTTCACATTGAACATATTAACGGTAAGTCTGTATATTGAATGTATAAATGAATTTTATAAATTTATGTATATTTTCATAAAAATATATGAAAAAGGCAAAGGTAAAGTATTTTTTTTTTCAATTTGAAACCGCCGTTCTAGGTATAATATAATTAGTAAAACTTAAAAACAAAAGATAGAAAACACACAACAAATACCTTGGCTCACTTGTCGGAAGATAGTGCCTTAAACAATCCGTACATCACAGTCTTTGTCTTAAAGTCTACAAATAAACATTCGTGTAACCTTGTTCTTTAAACGTACTTAAGCATATTTTTCAATTTGATTTTTCGTGCTACATTATAAGAAGAAAATTTAGTAGATTAGTAGAATACAATTTAGTAGAAAATAGTACTAATAAATACTCAGGTAATAATACGTTAAACTTATTATGCTCTATATTTTTCACGTAAAAAATTTATATAAATATCACATTTGTAAAAATGTATCTATACGTATTATTTATTTCAGTTCGGATAATAATTTTAAAATTGACTAAAATATGGAAAATAACGATCCCAATCAACCGCAATTAGTCAGAAATATTAATTATCGCATTCAAAGATATCGTTTCGAATGGGAAAATGAGCCCCAATTTCATAATTGGCTTAGGTCGGTGCCAGGAAACGATACTCGGGCAAGATGTATATATTGTAATAATGAATTTAATGCTAGAATGCATGTTATACTAGAGCATCGACAAAGTGCAAGACACCAAAGGCATGAAAATAGAATAGAAAATAATCACGATCATGCTGCAGTTATCGACCAAAAAGTGAAAAAAGCAAAAATTAAATTATGTGCGATATTTGCGGAACACAATTTAGCATTTTTACTAGCGAATCACTTAATTCCAGTAATTAAAGAAATTAGTTCCGATGTAAATAGTCGAGAAATTTGGGAAAGATTGCAAATGGATAGGTTTTCCGTTGCAAGTACTATTAAAAATTGCATTTCAAGAGCATACAAAATTGAATTAGTTGAAAAATTAAGGAATGCTAAATTCACTTTACAATTTGACGCATCAACAGACATTTTGCAAGTACAAAATGCATGCTTAATTGTAAAGTACTTAGATTTTAATTCAAGAGAAGTGATAATGAGTCTATGGGAAATTTTACCAGTTTTAGATGAGCTTGATCATGATAATCACGAAGTTAGTGCAGGTCGTCTATATGAAAAAATTACAATGTCTTTTCTCGAAGAAAATGTTCCTATCGGTAATATTGCGGCTTTTGGATCGGATGGATTTAGCACGATGATGGGAATTAATAACTCTGTGTCCCAACGGTTTAGACAAAATAATCCCAATATTATTATAGTTAAATGTCCGAGCCATTCTCTGCACTTATGTGCAGAACATGCAATTAAGCAGCTACCAAATGATATTGTGAGATATTGTTCTGCAATTCACAACTTTTTTAGTCGTTCTCCTAAAAGACAACACACATTAGTAGAATTCCAAGTATTTCTTGACGCGGAAATCCATAAAATTTTACGTCCATCCAGTACACGCCGGTTATCATTAGAAGCTAGCATTGCTAGAATAATAGAACAATGGAATCCTTTACAATTATATTTTACCCATGCTTTATTAGAAGATCATATTGAAAGTGCTGGCCCAATTTTAGAATTTTTAAATTCCAAAGAACAAAAATGCTTTATGTTGTTTTTAAATTTTGTTTTACCGAAAATTAATACAGCTAATAAGTTTTTCCAACGAAAGGACATCATGATTCATAAGATTAAAAAAGTATTAAATTTATTATTCAAACAAATCTCTGCTTTATTTTTACAGCAAGATTATGTACTTGCTAACAATGCAAGCAATATAGATCCACTAAATGAACAACAAATTTTAGAAATTGATTTCATTGATTTAGGGCATGAAGCCAATGAATTTATAAATACCGTAAATACACCTGATTTTAATGAAGCTAATAAGAGAAATTTAAGATTAACATGCTTAAGATATCTTCAAGATTTATGTTTACAAATGAAAAATAGGTTTAATAATCTACAAAACAATTTTTTTGATGATTTGGAATGTTTGTCGCCCGATAATGCACTATCACCTATTTTTCACCGAAACAATATTAATTGTATACAAAATGTAATTCAAAAATTTAGAGGAATTATAGATAATGCAAACCATGTACATTTAATTATAAACGAGTGGAATGGTCTTATATTTTATGATGATTTACCGAACTATTTGATAAATAATGAAGTGGAAATAAGCAGGTTTTGGTTTGAAATATATTACCATCAAAACGAAGGTGGCGAATACCTGTTTCGATTATTAGCCAAATTTTGTTTACACATTTTAATCATGCCGCACAGCAATGTCGAACCT
>UELV01042422.1:387-26152 GCA_900490015.1 Megastigmus stigmatizans
ATTCTGCCCTGCGTATAAATATCAGCGTATTGCAATTCAAAGAGAATTAGCAAATTATTCTTTTTTTGAAAAATTACAAATGAATAATTTAAAAAGTTATGCTGTATGCACTTACTAAAGTATTTTATAATAATTGTTTTATTGCATTGTTAAGTTCTATTTTAATTTTCAATAAAATGTAATTATAATTTTTTTTAACAAACACAAAACTAAATATTATTAACTAAATATTATTATCTATAATTCTTTTAAATAATTATAAATAAATGAGGAGCTTTTTCGATGAACTGTTAAACTTTTTCTTCATTATTCTTTTAAATTCTATTATGTGCAATTTTTTACGTATAATATATATAATTATAATAGGTATATATGCGTAGGTATCGCGTTTGAATTCTAATACGTGTCGATTATGATTATGATAAAATTGGTGAACCATTATTATTTTTTATATGTTCTATTATATTATACAAAATAAATATGTATACAATTAATTTAATGTAATATGTATAAAAATTTTAGATAACCATCAAATTAAGTGAAATAATAATTATAATGTAAGGGAAAAAAATGACATGGTCAAGATTCGAACTAGGGCCCTGAAAAAAGTTAAAATTAATAACGTAACGCTTTAGCCCACGCGACCAACCAATGATGATATTTGTTCTAATAAAAGTATGTTCTAATAACAGTTACGATTGAAGAATTAATAAATAAAATAAAATATTTCTTGTTATATTCTTTTTGGATTGTTATTTTTTCCTATTCATATTTTAAAAACAACAATAACTTTAATGTGTTTAAGTACATTTAAGGATGTTCATTTATTTTTATTTTTCTTAAAATATTTTGATACAATTGATAAACTCTGCCTCCATGTCATTATTATTTTTCTCTTTTAAAACTCTCTTAAAAGCACCCTTTTTCATCTCAAAAAGGGGGCTTCCAAAATATTTTCTTGTAGTTTATGCAAGAGAGCATTATAGGCTTTCTAATGCCTCTCTCTTCTTGCCTACGAATTTTAATTCGCACATCTGCGAAAAATTCCATTGAATATTGCCTGCTGGTACATAGTATCCCCAGTATCGAATTGGAATATTTTAAAATTCCAACATTATGGATAATTCTACAAAAGATACTTGTAGTGCCTGTGCTTACAGCAGCAAGGGAAAAGGACGTTGGAGCGAGAGAGAAGGATGCTAGACACAACAGCATTCCGCTGTGGTGCCGAACTAGAGCGCACTAATCAGCGAGCGACGTGACAGTAGCGCGAAGGATGCCACGGGCCTCGACGGACTCGGCGACGCTTGCCTCGGCGCCTTCTCTCCTGGCTGCTCAACTGGACACATCTCCAGCAAGACGACTTCCTCGCCGGGTAGTTGCGATTTTAAGATCCGCGTAAAAGTTCATTTCTTTTTATTGGCAGTGCTCGTTCGTTTTGACTCTGTAAATTATTACTTTATTAAAATTGATTTTAAGATTGCACAATAATTGCCTCGCTTTTCCAGGCCCGATGCCTGATTAAAATCGTTCGATACTAGCAGGAGCTACAAAAGGGTAGGATTTGCCTTACGTGGTTTTACAGTTTTTATTTAAATTCAATTTATAATTTTGTGCCTACTTTGTGACTTTAACTCCGCGCTAGAGTGCCTTCGTCCTTGCGCGTTTGTACTTATTTTTTTTGTTTATTAATTTCTCACGCTCGTATCCGTACGCTCGAGATTTGAGGTGGAGCAACGCAAAATTTGGTGAGCCAAGTGACTCAAAAATATTGTAAGGCGTATTTCGTGCCTCTTCAAGGTAAATATTTAAAATCTTATTTCATGTCAATCAAATTCATAGTAGAGTCACTTAAATAAATAGCGTGCCTCCGACAGGCTTTTGGATATTTCGCTAGACTCACTCATTATATTTTATTTGTTACAATGAAATTACATGCCCCTCAGAGGTCTTTTGTAATTATTTATTTGCCTATTAAAGGACTGAAATTGTTAGAGATCAACTCCAATTTGTAGAGTGTGAACTTATTTATTTTCATTATTTAATATTATTGCATGTGTGTGTACGTGTCTGTCCACAACCCGAAACTCAGCTCGAACGTCTCTGGCCGTTCGACCTCACGACTCTGCCTCTGGCTAGTCGCGCATTAATAAGTAAAAAAGAATTTAATTTAAATCAATCAATCGAGTGGCACTGCTTGAGTTTAGTGTAATCCTATTGAGTAAATCTACAAATACACTGCCTGGTGCCCTGATTTACTCTGTCTATGCAAAGAATTATTAAAATCGTGAATAACGTAAGTTGTTAAAATTGTGACGTAAAATTAACCGTCATTTGCCTCCTAATTATAAACGCGGGGCAGCTACCGAGTCGCTCCCACGCACAGTCAAATTCTCTCGTTATAATCGTCAAGAATAATACATTTCCAGACAGACAGACAGACAGACAGAGACAGAGACGGAGACGGAGACGGAGACGGAGACGGAGACGGAGACGGAGACGGAGACGGAGACGGAGACGGAGACGGAGACGGAGACGGAGACGGAGACGGAGACGGAGACGGAGACGGAGACGGAGACAGAGACAGAGACAGAGACAGAGACAGAGAGACAGTTTTAGGGGGACAGAGTTTTAAGTTGAAGATTGTAGGATATCGGAAAACTATAGGGAAAGCTGTATTATAATATCATAACTATGAAAACATGGTCTTAAAGTGTCAATTTTTGGAAAAAATTGTTTTGTTGATTGCAGTATACGTCTTAAAGCTATATAGCAAATGTTTAAAATGATATTATATATATTGTCATATTATATAATCATATATTGACTAAAAACTTCAATTATTAGTAATGCGCAAATGATCAATAAGTACATTTTTATATTTAATGGTTTAAACACATAACCTCATAACCATAACCCAAATGCCGAAACCCAAAGAAAATCACCCTCGAGCATGCAATTTTAAGCACATAACCTCATGACCATAACCCAAAGCCCCAAACCCAACGCAGTTCACCTTTGAGTGCGTAATTTTAAGCACCTAACCCCACAAAGCAAAATGACGCACTCTCGGTAGTCTGTTGTGGGTTAGGGCCTTCTGACTTTGGATTAGTTTTTTATTTTGTTATTTATTTTTTTATTATATTATTTTGTTATTATTAAAATAATATGTATTAACTTTATGCACTATTAATACGGTCCTGATGGGTACTGTCCGTAATAAAAAATATTCTCTCTCTCTCTCTCTTTCTCTCTCTCTCTCCGTCTCTCCGTCTCTCTCTCCCAAAAGTACCTTTGAAGTATAAATAGTGATTTGAACTATCCTCACCATCAGATTCTTGTATGAAAATAATGTAAATGATAAAACAGCGAAGACAAAACCTTAATTCATAAAGAAAGACCTAAAGCCACAAATCTCAATCTTGTTAATTCTAAGCCTATGAACTATTAACCAATAGACTTGCAACAACAGACTTAAAACTCACAAACATACAAAATCCATAAACTCAAATCCCACAAATCTTGAAATCATAATCCAGTTTTCTCACTTACAATAGGTGAGTAAGTATCGTTTCAGAAAAATTTTGTACATAAATATACCTTTAGGTTTGTGATAATAATCATAATACAAAATACCCGTGGTGTTTATCCGACGCAGCTCGAGACCTCTGCACTTTGGTGGTAAGGGCCAAGTTGTTTACGGGAGCATCATGCTGAATCGACAAGTAACTCAAATTACAAATACGAGACGGATGTGTAGGTTAGAAAATGTGCATTGCCATGTGTGGCTATGTTCAATTTTCTGAAGAATTTACAGTATAGTTGGCAAGGTTCTCGTCTTTCGACAAACTTATACGGAGTTTAGCGAACATACATAGATAGCGAGAGAATGCAAAGCTGAATGAATTGAATAGACATATATCGTGGCTTTCGGCTGTTGATTTGGAAGCTAGGCGTAAGTGTTTACTCAAGGTCGTACAGAGAGATATGTTTAGCGAAGAAATTCAAGATCTAATGTGAACAAGCCTGGTCAGTAAGTCCAGCTCTATACTTCGATCGTCACCCTTTATAGATCAGGATGGTCTACTGAGAGTGGGAGGTCACTTGCAGAACTCTTTTCTCTTGGAATCGGAAAAACATTCAGTTATTTTACCAAGTAAACATCACGTGTCGAAGCTGCTTGTGGAAAAAGTTCATTTTTTGCGACAGGATTGGTTTTTTCGGGGCAGAAACTTTATTAGTGGAGTTATACGTAGAGATAAAAAAGTCTATTAAGGTTATGCTATCATTTTTATTTATTTGGTCGTTCGAGCCGTCTATATAGAGATTGTATCGGACTATACACCAGCGTCGTTCTTAGCAGCCTTTCGGCGGTTCGTGTCACGTCGTGGTCTGTGCAAAGACGTTTATAGCGACAACGCTACAAATTTTCATGGTGCAAATGTCAAACTTTAACGCTTGTTCTCCGAGACTGCAGCTGTAAGCCACGAAGGGGCTGAGATGATAGCTCGTCATGGTGTCGAGATGTAGTATATGCCACCTCGAGCTTCGAATTTTGGCAATCTGTGGGATGCTACAGTGTAAAATCTTTTGAGCGACATCTGAATAGAGTTGTAGGAGAGACAAGAATGACGTTCGAGGAGTTTTCCACCGTCGCATCGATGATAAAAGCTTGTCTTAATTCACGACCTCTTAGTTTACTCGAATCAAGTAAGGAGGGTGTCGCGGCTTTAACTCCTGGACATTTTGTGATACATTCGGCGTTGCCCTCTCCAGCTGAACCTTACACCAACGCAGAAAACTCTGCATGTTACAGATGGCAGCTGCTATCGCTCGTCAGAAAGCACGTTTGGAAGAGGTGGTAACGGAAGTTTTTGTCGTAATTAGAACAAAATTCCAAATGGATGAAACCAAACTATTCTTTTCAAGTTGGGGACGTCGTATTGTTTGAAGATAACTTGTCTCCTCCAAGTAGGTGGCCTCTGGCAAGGATGACATGGCTATACCAAGGTTCAGATGGTTTAAGTAGCCTGGTTGTCATTAAAACAGCCTCCGGAGAATACAAGAGGCCGATTAATAATTAATTTTGCTGCCTGTCAATCAGACCGCTTCAGTTCAACAGGGCTAAATTCAGTCGTTCATGGAGGTCGGTGAGGACACTGTAACTCAAGATTCGTCGTGAAAAAAGAAAATTTATTTCATCGATTTATTACAGAAATTATTTAGTACTATTGTTTTGTGCAATTTGTTTATTTATTGTATTCAATAGAAAGTGAATGTTTATAAACGTCATTATGTTTATTGCGACAGAATCAATTTAATAATTTTTTGTATATATTTTAATGTATTAATCAAAAGTAGTATTGTGATATATTATATTATCCATTGCTTGTAAAATGATTAATTTGAATATCGACGAAACGCGCCCTGGGCAGTTTCGTGGTTGGCAGTATGTTCACGTTGTTTTTATATTTCTCTCATAATCGTATATTCGCATCCTACCGCGAAATTTATACAGTATAAAGTTAAAGAGATAGTTGTAAGCTGTTCGTCTCAATTCTCTCCCACCCCTACTTTTCGCGCCTCTGATGGTACTTGAGGGCTTGCTTTAAATACTCTATATATTTTAATTTCAGATAGTCTTACCTCTTTAAAAATATATATTTGGAGTCCTATAATAAATAATAATACTATTAAACCCACAAAAATTGGATTCATTTTGCTAAACACATTAGTATTAACTCGCCTTACTTTACCGTGAGGGTAAGTAAGAAAGGGTAACAACTATTTTACTGTTTAAATGGTTTATAAACCAAAAAAGATTTCCATACAAAATTTCTTATTACTGGTCAAAGGATAAGTTGGGATGGATTTTTATTCCAAATTTCGTATTACTGGTCAAAGGATAAGTTGGGATGCATTGTGTTTGAATCCACTATGTCACGGTGTTGTAACGTGTCAAAATAATTGTGTTTACTGAGCACGCTAGTATAGAACATAGTAAAATTTTACAAGTAAGTAAAAGAATAAATATATTATGCACTTATTTTAGCTTGGATTGAACATTTATATTGCGAAATGTTAAAATAAAAAGATAAATTTTGAATTAATTAGCAACGAGCATAGGATTATATATAAGGAGTAGAATAGGAAGCTATATAAATCCTGTAATTCAAATTATATTGCAATCAATATCACTAATTAGCATTATCTTTTTACATAAAAGTAAATTTTTCATTCCTGTAAACTGATAAGTAATTGTTTATCAATTTACATTGTTGAGACCAAAAATATGCTTGTCAGTAATTTCTGACTTGATTTCATAATTTTCTTTAGCTCATACTATAATAATTTCGAAACTAATAAAGAATTGATCATTTCGTTGAAAATACGAATGTGATGTTATGACGTTTCGCAATCACGTTTTGCAAAAAATATAATAAATTATTAAAATTATAAATTATCATATTATATCATTTACTTAGATATATCTGTTTAACAAATATCCATCAGCTTTTTCAAAACTCGAATATCCAAGCTTAATTTCTCAATTTGGGGGTTAGCATGGTAGCACTAAATAAAGCTACATCCAACGTGAATTTTAATTCTTAAGTAAAAAATAAGCTGAATTTTGAAAATAAGCTCCTTTTCGCCTCGTCTTCCTATCATAGAGAGCGTGGAACGACTCTCTCACTTCTCTTCCGTTCTCGCTGCGATGCCGTGTCTGAAACAGAAAAAGGAGGAAGGGATTCATGCACACTGTCTTTCATACATTGTGTAAAGAGTTTCGTCTTTCCTCTAGTTCACCTCTTTTCAATTTTGGGGAAAGAGTATGGTCGAGGGGAGGAGAGGTGTGAGTACATTCATTACATTCGACTCTTTTCGCAAGGAATCTACAAATATCGATTTTCAAGCAAAAGTCAGACTCATTTATTTATTTTATACAATATCGTATATATGAAATAATGCGTGTGACTGTTGTACTTTAACTTTTTAATAATTATATAGCTGATGTATTGTAATTGTATTGCAATGTAATTGATTTAATGTAAAATGAAATTAATATTAATTTAAATAAAAATGATTTAATTTCTAATTAGGCAAATATTACCTATCCGTTACAACTGTTTCGCGGGAAACAAAAAGTACACTTGCTTCAGCGTAAAAACCCTCACGGAATTGAAAGAAAAGCCGAAACAATCGTAGATATTTATTTATTAATGAAATTAACACTTTTACAATAAATTATAACTCGCAAACGCGACGGAATTACGCACGCATATTATATAAAGGTTCTTAACTTAAGAGAGCTCTCATATTAGTGGCCTTCAGGCCCGCACAAGTCGTCGCAAAAGCTCGAACTCCGACCAGGAGGCCGCTGAGCCAAACACCAATGTAGCCGACCACGGCGTCACCTACGGTCCAGTTAGGTAAGCCGGGACTGGGGAGTGCTGATGCTGGTCCACGACCCCCACCAAGCGCGCCCCGACGTCTCAGGGAAGCCAACGCTTTGATGACGGGCAACAACGATAAGTTGCCGCGTGCTGCACTCGCTCTGGAACGGGTCACGTCGACTAGGCGTACGTAGACACCGTCCACACTATCTACGCTTAATTTTGCCTCGAGACTCGCACGCACGCACGCACGCACACATCAACGTAAGACGCACACGATCGCGATTTCCGTCGCTACCGAAGATCTATCACGCGTTATAGTAGCGCGAGAAAAAATGAATGTAATTTTTCACAGAATAGCGCAAATAATTGCTATCATTATGAAGGATCCATCAAATATAGTAATTTTTTTATACCGGTTTACTTTATAGAATTACTATTAATATATACAATTGAGAATTAATAACTGCATATCATTAGTCCAAGATTGAATTGTAAAATAATCTCTTGTGTTTTGATTCACCTCATATGGTAAATATAAGAATATTATCAATTTTTGAATGCGTTGATGCTGGAAAAAAAGTATAATGAAGTACCATGAGAGTTATTTGTTACTTTTTTTTTTATATTTCTGTTTTTTTTTTGTTGTACAGGACGATTTTATTATGTGCTGGTGACGTGTATTCTGTAAGTGCACAAAAAATGTCATTCGAATGTACCTCTGTTGTATGCATGCTCTCATATTGTCCATTGGATCTTTTGATTTATGTATCTATTTCTAAAGGGAAAGGGGTTTTTGACCATTTTATATTTTGACTGCCTTGGCAAGCGTAGCGATTATTAGCGTGTAGCTCGTATGGGCTACTGCCCCGTAGCTTCTGCGTAGGTATGCGATCCGGCTCCTGCTCGGGAATCTGGATAGTTCTCCAAATACGATGGGAAAGCTAACCGTCAAATAATTCGTTCGTTTCTTTGATTTTTTGTTAAGTGCAACTACTGTTTATTTATTAACTCCCGTATCTATAACGCGAATGGGATTGTTCTATCGTCAATCCTTTACAATTATTTATTATTCGCTATATTATTATTTTGCTGTGCAAACTAATAGCGCGTTAACGAATCCAACTCTTATTTCTTTTACAAATTTCGCGCGTACAGCCACCGACAATGCTTGCTACAAAAGTATGCTAAACTAAATGCTAGGACGATCGACTGCAGACTGACTAGGTGGCGAGTGTGCGTCTCGCTCGTCAGTTACAGACTTAACAGTCTGTCAGCATATTCTTTCCTGAATCTGAGAGAGGAGAGCGAGCGAGACCCCTCACGTCAGCCTATCTCCTGAATGGTCAGCATCTTTCGAGTGAAGCTACCGTGAGAAAGCTACGCTTGAACCCTTTCTCGCTTGACTATAACTTTTACTAAGTTTTACATGAAGAATAAATTAAAAATTAAAAATTAAAAAATAATGTTGAAATTTCTTGTCCTCTTTGATGGTAGTTTCTTCTAGTGTAGAGTGATAGTCATACCATCACATTAGACTTAAATTGAGGTTAAAACCGTTATATTTTGTACTATCAAATGTTGCACAAAAGAAAAATAATATATTGTGATTTATAAATAAAAAAGTGTCTTTTTGATCCCTATATGTCAGTTTTTCACTAAATAAGTTATCCGAACAGATCTTAAGACCCGACTATCCGATATCAATTATTTAAAACCTCGAAAACAGAATACCGCAAGCCGTTTTTTTGCGTTTTTTTTGTAAATTTTTGTGTCAGTTGAGGGACAGTGAGCCCCCATAGACTGTGTTACGGATACACGCTGAAGGTATCCGTGGACGTCTATGTGCGCGGTCCCGACAGAGTGTGTTAAATCGGAGTTTGTGAACAAAATTTTAAAGTATACTGATCCCATGAGTGATACCTGTTTCAAGCGCATAATACTGTACTACAGCTAATGACAATGCGGCTACAAGTAACTGAGTAAAAATGTTTTATTCAACCAAAGATATTCCAGAATCGAGGGAATGGGCAAATGATCCGAGGCTTAAACTGCTCATAATCGACGATCTTTTAAGTGACTGCATCGTCCTCTGGCGACACGATCGCGTATCACTTTACAAAAAGTAGCCATCACAATAATCTGAGTGTTATGTTTATCACGCACAGTATCTTTTATCAGGGAAATAGCCAGCGAGACATATCGCTCAACGCTCAGTATATTATATTATATTAATACTGGCTAATACGGGCGAGAGTTAGCATAGAAAGGAAAAACTAATTATACTAAGTGGTGGATTCCTGCCTACTTCACTGGCTTCTCTCATTGGTACCATATTGGTGTCTCTCGTGACAAAGTAACAGCAGAAATGGATCACGGGGAAAAATGATTCTCGTACTTCAAGAGAGTTTGAAGTACATTTGGTTCTCACTCGCAAATGGTGGATTTAAGTCTGTACAGACACCCGGAATGATAACGAGTAGGCTGGGTATAGAAATGAACGATATATTGAACTTATCAGACTGCAATGACGATAGAAAGAAACGGTTAAGCAAGTTTTAAAAAATTGAGGCATTGAGAAAAATTCTTAAGGAAAGAAAATGCTTAGAGGAAAACGGCGACGGTGAAGACGATGTGACTGTTCCTAACACGATGGCAACTTTGCTGACGATCAGCGACAGCGAGAGGAGGAGGATGAGTCGGAAAGAATTGACGAGCATAGCGTAGAAAGCATTCCAGAAAAATTTCGTATTGATGCTCTACGGCTTATGTTACACTGCGCGCAGCCGGTAATATCGAGTAAGATCGTAACGGTTCGTCGTCGTCGTTTTAATACTTCATCGGCCGAAGTTCCAAGTCCAGCGGTTTAGTCAGTATCTTCTCGCTCGCAACAGGCAGCTGACTGAGTCAGAAAAAGAGTTCTAGCATAAAGGAGAAAGAAAGTTACTCCGACACCACAAGTAACTTTCAATCATGGTGTCGACTGAGCGGCAAGTACAAAAAAACGAAGAAAGAATCGACCTGAGTGTCGAAGAAAAGGAAACGAATACCCTACACAAATAAACTCTAGATTCTTTGATTGATTTGCTGCCATATGAGATGCACGTTGCCGGCTATAGCTTTTGTGGATCGGGCACCAAACTGGCAGAACGACTCGAACGTGGTAAGGCGCAGATAAATCCTCTGGGCAATTCCTACCGGGAGCACGATCTAGCATACAAGAAATATAATAATCGTCGAAAGGCTTATTGTATACTTGATGAGCTGCTTCTTCAAGTATGCTCTAGGGACATCTCCCGTTGAGCGAAATTTTGCAATGATGACAGCTTATTACGTGGTTAGTAAAATAAGTTAAAAAAAATTCTTTTTTTGGATCAAGATAGCAATAAAGCCGTGTGGTATGACGCAAAAGAAAAAGAAGAAGAAGAAGAAATCTCTAAAAGATAAGAAAAACAAAAATAAACAGTAAAAGTAAGCAATGCTCAAAAGTTTTGAGCAATGTCATTATGGTCTTCTACAGCCTACAGCTTACGTCGGTGCAAATAAGATTTTTACACGTTACACACAAAAAATACTAGTAAATATTGATTATTGTTTTACTTTATTTGAATTCTAGCTAAAACTTAGTATACGTTACGCTGGCGTCGCTTGTTACCTACAGACATGGAATATGTGCGTAGTTGAAAATTGAAATCAATGCTGATCCGGAGTAGAGGTTAGATTTGATGATTCTCCGTTTTGTCATTTAAACATTGTTTTGTATATGCTAGAGCGCGATTTAGACATCGATGTGGACATTTACTGGTACATCATGATTCAGTGGCTAACTACGCTTTGGATTCGGAATCTCCAGGCCCTAAATAGAGTGCTGGACCAAGAACATGACTTGCGCGACACATAGTTCCTTAACTGGTACCGAGGAGCGCCTCGTGCATCAACTACTGACACCTGTACCCTTTACCCTGGAGAGTTAGTGATAAAGCGAGAGAGTTAATCTGGGGAGATTCGGTTACCCGTATATGTGACCCGGAGCACCGACGTATTGAGGGGGTAACACTTAAGGAGAGTCATAATCCTAGTCGAGGTGAAGCGAGTACACAGCTGAAGTGTTGCCAAGAGCGTCTGTGTAACGACTCTACAGCATGCTCATCAGGGTCTTCGCCACAATCAGCCTTCTTGACTAATGGAGCGTCAGTTATACCGTTGTTTCACCAGGTATAATGGAGCTTCTTTCACGCCCTCGAATTGTGCGACAGTATTCGTCTGCTTAAAAGGATGGTCTAAAGTCGAAACGGCAGCGAGTGCAGCAGCGTGACGTCACCGCCAATTTCTAAGGACGGTTACCTCACAACGCAGAAACCGCGCTATATTTGCGTATCGTTGTAAATTTAATTCTTGGGCCGAGATAGTGCTTTTGCAAATTAATAATGATAGATCAATTTTATATTGCATTACCTAACATTAGCTGCATGAATTATTTTTCTGAAAATACAACGTCATACTTTGTCGCATAGCTGCTGCACCAAATTTATTTACAGAGATTCAAGTTTCTCTCACGATTCAGAATATACTGTCAACACTAGTCGATAGAATGTTGATTCTCAAGCGCACACCTCAGGATTAAACATCACCAATAAGACGCGTGCAGCACAGTCTAGTGCCTCAACATCGTTTATACCACCTAGAATTTATCAAGATTCCCAAAGTCTTGTAGACGAAATAAATAATCTGGACAATGTACAAAATCATTTAAAGTTTAAAATCGAACGAGGCGGGTACGTATAAGTTTCCCAAATTTGTACAGAATCTGCTTGTATTCAGCTGAACCACAATGTATACCTGTCCAAGAGGTCAAAGAAAATTCTTGGCTTCGCAAATATAAAATTTCACGTAATCGTAGTTAATGATCTGACAATCAGCGATCGACCGGCCAACCTTTCCAGTGGTCCACCTATAATGCTGATGCTCTATAGCAACATATTGAAGCTGCATATCACAGAAGATATTCAGTCGCGCCTATTGAGAGCTGTTTCTCTCAACTTAGTTAATTACACATACGACGGAAGAATGATCAAAATTTTCTCATCCTCTATCTATCTTTGCTATTCAATACATTTTGAGACTTTTATAAGTGTTGTCGCTGACTAATGCATACGACTACAGAGCATACATCGATACGCTGCTTAATTACGGCTCTGCTGGAAAGGCATAGCACTTAAGTAGTGTTTTATAGTCTGCCAACACATCTGAAAGACACGAACAAGGATAATCTCTGTCTCGTAGCTCATTGTAAACTTTTATCAGCTCAAAAATCGATTGATATGGTTGGTCATCTTCATTCCAACGTTTTTAATCAAGAAAACCTACTGCTTTTAGTTAGACGTGTGACAATAAATCCCGTGAGCTGCACGCTCACATTAAGACACTTCCAAAAAGAACTGCTAAATATCCTCTTACACGAGTGCAAGTCAAGTCATCGTCAATGCACAGCGGTGTTCACAGTGAAACTTTGGATAATTTAATATTAGGTCAACTACCTAGATATTATACATAATAGTCGACTTTATTGAAAATAAAGTTTATAATGATGAACAAACTTTTATTCCCTTTTATTTTCAAAATTTTTAAGAGAGTGAAAGATTGATTGATTGATTGATACTTTATTTGGGAACCAGGAGGTATAACCTCATTTGGCCCATGTGCATTACATGCAGTTATAACATTTGTAGTTAACAGTATATATATATAAAACAACAATAATAGCGTTGTGTAGCAAAATTTGGCCAGTAAAATTAGCAATGAAAATAATTAAATAATAAAATAAAACTATATAAAACAAAACAATAATAATAATAATGTGGAAAAAAATATATAGTAATAAAGTCTGCACTTTCTAAAAATAAAAGTAAAAACAACAGCAATAAAATATGTGTAGGATGAATTTGAAAATTGGACTCGGTGTATGTGATGTGTAGTGCGTATGAAAAGGATTTATAATGAATTTAAGTGAGATAACTAAGTGAAGTTAAATAATATGAAATGCTGTGCGTCTTTGCGCTCTTGAAATATAACCTATAAAGTTCTATGATGATGGATGATGGGTGCGGTTGGTGCTGTTATGAGTGTGAGTGACTGGATCGTCACGATGTCCTATCAAATCTTCGCCTCGCAGTTCCTCCGCCTCGATCTTGATCCTCCAATCGGCTTTGTCTCTACGCAGCAGCTCATGCAGGAGGTCGGCCTTGTACCTAGAAGAGTTCTCCGGACAGAAGACACAAGGATTCGCGTGAGAAATGCAGAAAGGGAGACACGCGCGTTGTGGTGACGAAGTCCATGCGCCATAGCTCGCGCCACTTATTTGTCTCGTTAGGCGCGTTTTGAAGCCTATCTGCAAAGTGTTTGTTTTTCGCCATGTTTAGAATGTTGGAAATGCGGTTGCGCGCTGCCTTGAAACGTTGAAAGTCGTCGTCCCTGCCCGAGCGCCTTGCTACGCGGTAGAGCATGCCTCGCTCCCTTGTTTGACCCCGAATATCGGCCGTCACCCATGGTTTGCGGGCTGTGAAGAGCGTGACCTGTCTCAGCGGGGCCACCTCGTTAAAAACTCCGAGAATGGTCTCGGACAGACGCTCTGCATAATTGCTAATGTTCGAAAATGAGAGAGGAACCTTGAAATGGAGCGTATGTAGTGGGTGAGACGTATCGATAGTGTTCGAGGTGTTTGAATCTGCCGCAAATGTTTCGTTGAATTTGATTTTTATTGCTTGAGTTAGTGTCTCTGGGTGCAGGCGATTCAGCAATCTCGACTGAATCGTTTTATGGGTTTGTGGTGGTGTAAAGAATTTATAGCGAATATTTATAATGTCGTGACCGGCAATGAATGGATACTGAGATTTGTGATACGATAAGTCAGAGCGAGAGTCATTTGTTAATAATAGATCTAACCAAGTGTACGATTGGTGATCTAATTGTGTGGCATGGTGTGTCGGTTCGGAGGGGACTAGGTACAGCGAGTTATTTTGAATGTGCGTGGAAAGATTGTTTGATGCTGCGTTTATTGCTGCCATGTTAGTGTTAAAGTCACCCATTATTATAACATCAGTGTAGTGTGGCAGACAGCTCGGGATATGAAGCGTGTGGGCGTCTGTACACCACCGAGAAGAGTAGAAGGCTGTTTCCCGTTTTGAGTTCTAAGATGAGGAACTGGGGTGCATTAAGAAAACACCTCTCGGGGAATGCCAGCACCTTAACGGTGAAGTAATCGCGCACGTACACGGCAACGCCTCCTCCCTCCTTTCCAACTCTATCATGCCTAAAGAAATTAAAATTTGGTAGTCGTAGTATGGGGTCGGCATCAAGGTCACTGAGAAACGTCTCGGTGACGGCCAGGATGTCACACGGCGTAAAAGAAAATTGCGCTTCTAGGAGCGTGAAGTGCGTTTTTAGACGATTTACGTTAATATGATAGACATTTAAAAATGTTGCGTTTGGCGGTGGCCGACTATTGCAAGTGTGTGTGCTGTGTGCAATGCGCGGCAGATTCGGGATCCCTCATGAAGGGCGCGGGGCCAGGAGAAGCCCGGCCAGATCAGCCTCGCTGTGGATGGGTGTGAGAGGACCACTTACTGTGACTCGCATGTACACAGTCATATTTCGGATTATCAGCCTGGCGTAATTAAGCCTTTTTTGCACCTCATAGGCTTTTCCTAGCAGTGTGTGGATGCGCTTTGGTCATAGTGCGCGCAGGTAAAGCGGTGAGTTTCCACCCTCACCGATCAGTTCATCGCAGCCCTTAGTTTGGGAGCCTGAGCAATAAAAATATTACGCGCATCGGAGCTCGAGAAGCGCAGGACTATTCCCCTTGTGTGTGGGTGAGTCACGGCCTGACTGGACGAAGCTGCACCCGCCGCTGCCGGGCCTGTCAGCAGCCACTCGCGTGTATTAATGATGAAGCCCAGGAGCAGTGGCAGCTGTAATACAGCAAGAAGACCAGACGCTATAGAGGCATTTTCCAGCGTAACCTCACGCGAAATTTCCGTGAGTAAAACTTCGCGTATATCCTCTTCATTGCAACGAGGACCATTGGCAGCCCGCGACGCCTCCGCGTTTTCGAGAGCTTGCACTCGCGGCGCAAACGTAGCAACCACCGCACTAGTCTCATTTAAGTCGTTGTGAAGTTGTGTTCTCAAGTCGGACATCTCTCGCTGTATACTAGCACTGATAGTGTTAGTGAGAGAAGAGCTGAGAGACGTGGTTAGCTCGGATGCCCACGTCATAAACCACTCCGGCGGCCGTTCACCCATGCCGGACCAAGGTACGGTTGAAGATTCGGTAATAAGCTCGTTTTCGCCGCTTGACTCGCTCGAGGCCGAACGCGTACTCGGTTGTTTGGTAACCTGCGACACAGACGGAGAGATGGGTGAACCAGCCTGTTCGCCGAGCCACTGGCAGCCGTAAATGTGGTCTCTTGAACTACGTCAGATGAGAGAGGGACAGAGTCGCGGAGAGGCACTGAGAGGGGGGGGGGGGTAACCGCGATTGGCTGACGGGTGCAGTTCGTGCAGAACTCGGGACACAGCAATGCACACCTCTCGACGACACCAGTATGTCCGACGAACAGCAGTCCGAGTGCCCTAGCTTGTTGCAGCCGATGCAAGGCAACGCTTGACCTGTTTGTCTAGTGAAAGATTTTTGCAAACACGTCAGCATTCATACGCCTGAAGTTGACGGCAAGGTATTCTGGATTGCGATGGACCAGGATGTTGAACACCAGTCAGCCTATGAAGAACTCACGGCATCTGGTCGCAGAGAACAGGCTCAGACTAATGGGGTGCGGGGTGACATGTCTAAAACGTGGGATTCTGCCACAGACGAAGCGCACTTACTATCGTGTGCTCACTGAATCTTGGTGTTGCTAATTTTGTTTAGAGAATTGTAGAGAGCACAAGCCAAATCGAAGAGGGGAAATACCAAGTTCTCAGTTTGGCTCTTTTTAAGTGAAAATGAAAGTAAATGGCGATCATGCCTTAGAGGGCCTAGTGTCCCCAAGACACGGTCTACGATTTGGTTGACGTGGGGCGCCCAGTTGTGAGTAGGGGTAATGAGAATACCAAGATGCTTAATTGGGGAGGCGTATGGAATAGGAACCCTGAGAATAATTACTTTGGGAATACGCTTGAGGTCGATGCGAGAGTTAAAGCCTCGCTGCCCTAATAGTAATTGTTAATTACTATTATTTTTATATGCCAATCAGCTCGGGCCTCCTTTATCGCGCTGGCGGCAGGGGAGAAAGTGGGCAGAGCTTCAGGGCTACAGCAGAAGTACCGAGGAAAAAGAGCGCGCCTACCCTTCCTTGCTCCACTCGTTTAGCTGAAAACATACTCGCTCACTGCGTTGACCAAGTCCTCGGACAAACAAGCGGTCGTGCTGTAGGTATACCTATAGGTATTGCATGTGTTCGTCGTCTGTCTTCTCACACGCGTGACGCGGGCTGGCGTTGGTCACGTACCCTGTACGAGTATGAATACTGTCTCTGAGACGTCTCAGCGTATCGATGCGCTATTCGCAAATGCAAAATGGCATGCCAATATCTATTCGTATAAGGATTTGATGGTTTCTTTTTTAATAATTATAATCTAGACTTGGATATAAACATTAAAATAATATTAAATGAAAATAAATTCACTAAATGAATCTGGTTCATTATCAAAACTACTTTTTGGACTTAGAAATCCATGTTCTTGAAACGATTTTTGATTAAGAAGCTGCAGCTCCTTATTATTATTTAATGAATAATAAGTAAATACTAAGAAAAATATTAATTACTCGGAAATAAATAAATCAATTATAAATAACTTTTTCTCAACTATCTTCTCGTTATCGTATAAGAGTGCGAATATTCATTCCGAGGGACGGGAAAGGTGCGGAAGAATGAGACTAATTACCTTTTCTCGAATAAAGATTGTCTAATTTATTAATCTAATTTACTTATTCATAAATAGGAATAATGAATATTTGCAATAGTTAGCGGTAGAAACATGCCCAGCTGTTGACCGACAGTACGATTTATTGATCGAGATGATAAAAATGGCCATTAATACTTCTCATTTACATTTTTCTCTCAAAAGTGTACAAAAAAAAATTCAATTATAAGTATATGATAATTTATAAAAGCACAGCGGCCATTAACTGGGCGATTTATCCTAGTATTTTAATATGAGAACTGTGACTTTCATAATTAAAATTCAAACTATAAACATTGCACACAGATTCTTTGAGGCATTAAGAATAAGTTTTAACAATTACAGTCATTGAACAGTCTTTAAATTTAAATAATCGAAGATTAATGCATTTTGAGGCGCTGGTTTCCGATACTTCAAGCGCTCATAAAACAAAATCAAAAAGAGTTCAGTCTTTGAAACCTTGCACAAAGATTCTTTGTTGCATTAAGAATAAGTGATGATAAAGTCATTGAACAGCCTCCAAATTTAAATAACACTGCATACAATGGTTGCATAAGTAGCAAAGATAAATACTCCGAAGAGTGCGCTATGAAAACGAAGTAATTTTTTTCTTCGCTAATTCATCAATATACGTTTAGTAAAGATTCCCAGTGTCGTCGCATCTTTATTTGTGGTAATATTTGAATCGATCAAATCTTACGCTTTGAGGAGGTTCTATCTGTACTTCACTAGTCAAAATTTGTGCACTGTTTATTTGTTGACTATTCAAGAAACATACTTTGTTACTGTATAAGTGGATAACAAACTTACACCAAATAATGATTAAATATACGAATTAAACAATTATATTCATCTGTGTGACCAAATTTTCAAAATGGTCAACTTAAATGTAAAAGAATACTACAATGTAGGGAATGAAGAGACAATTTTGTTTCCAAAGAAGTTTTTTTAATTCGTTTACATCATCGAGAAAAAAATTAAAAACTGAATATTTTATAATCACCCGTTTCTAACAGCGTTTAAAAACATGAATTACTCAAACTCGCTAAAAAATCGTCGAACTTCATTGAAATTCGTCAGGTATATTCAGAATACTCTAGCGACGACTATAAATTAATAAAAACTGTAGAAAACCAATTAATTGTTTTCTAAAATTGCATCAAAAGTAGCTAAAACAGCGTTTTTAGCAAATGCGCGATAGCGGCTACAGGAGTGTAAATCGGATCCCACGATACGCCGTGGCGTCCGTTGTCACTAGCGCGCGCATTTGCTAAAAATCTTCGATTTTAGCCATTTTTAATTTAATCGACTTAAAACTTTGTTCAAAACTGGTTGAAGTGTGAAGGAATAAATGTCTCGCCGAAAGTTTTTCTTAAGTCGAACTTCCCTCGACACTTATTTCAGTGAGTTTTAAAAAATGTAATAAAACCTCCTCCTGCATGTATCTGCCAAATTTAAAAAAATATCTACGATCGTTTAGCAAGATTGGACGATTTATGTTTTTAGGCACTGTTGAAAACTTTTTTTTTTAATTTAATTCAATTTTTTAACCTAACTCTACGCTATTTTTTGAGTTGGAATACCGAATGTTAGGAATGTATAACAGGAAACTAGCAAACCTACAAATTCTCGTATTTGAAAAAGCATAAGCTGCTTGAATGACTTTTTTTTAAACTATTAAATCTTGGATCATAAGGTAATCTTTTCAATTGAATTATTAAGAATAATGATAAAATATTTTATATTTAATGAGCTACTTTTTTTCTTGGAGATACTAGGGAAAAAGTACAACAATCGCGAAATGGTACTTTTTCGTACAATTTTGATAAATACAATGAAGCTTATGAATTTATTTTTCTAAATAGTTATTTAAAATAATCTTTATTAAATACATTTTTTGACAGATTTTATTTCGTGTATAAAAAAGTGTCATAATAAAATGTATGATTTAGGTTTTATTTATTTCCATACCATAATCATTAAATACATTGTTTTGATACATTTTTGTCTTAATACAGAATATAAATTTGTCAGCGGAAAATGTTCTCTTACTTATTCGTAGTAGATGCTTTCCGCGAATTCGGCGTGCCGACGATGCACGCTGTACAACAAAATGAGATCGTCATATTTTTTTTTTTTTTTTTCTATGTGAAATTCATTTACTGTTCACTTCTATCGCAAACACCATGGAGAGATATGCGCGTATGCCTTAAGCGATAGAAGAGTACGTGCAAATGGTACAATTTTATTACGTAAGTGGAGGAAATTTGCGCCAAGCAACTCGCGCATATTATAAGCGGTGGTCGAATCGTCGGTATCCAGATTCGCAAACGATTGGCGAAGCTCATCGCCGCTTCGAGGAAACGGGCAACGTGTTACCGTGACATGCGGATGCCGGTCGTTCTCGACACGTCTTACTGCCGAGGGTGGAAGAGCGGATCGAGCAGCTATTTGAGGATGATACAACGACAAGTGTGAGAGCGGTATCATGGCAAGTGGGGATCTCCAAAAGTAGCGTCCATAGCGTCACTAAAGCAACCGGAAAGTACAAGTACCACTACCAACGAGTCCAGGAGCTGTTACCGGGTTACTATCAGCGGCATATCAACTTTTGCGGCGGATTTTTAGCTCAAGTGCACGCTAATCCGCAATTTATACATCATATCCTTTGGATAGATGAGTACATATTCACAAGGAATGGACTGTTCAATCTCCATAATTATCATTGGTGGGCGGACGAAAATCCACATCTCGTGCGACAGACAAATTTCCAGTACAGATGGTCCATTAATGTTTGGGCTGGCATAATTAATGGCAGAATGGTAATTAATATTTGATATCACATAGTATTATATTCATTTAATGTAAAAAATATAATAATTTATCGTAAAAAATTCGCTTTATACATTTTTTAATAGATGCTATTTTTCTTCAATTTTCTTTAACTCTTTTTAATATTCTATCAAATTGACGTACTAAGATGATTATTGTTTTAATTTAGGGTAGCTCTACGAGATTTTTGAAAATATGTAATGAGTTTTCAAGAAAAGTGGAAATTTGATATTCAAATTTGATATTTTTAATTCTTATTGATTTCCATTCGGTTAAATTATGACTTTATCGTATACTGCAATATTTTTAGATTCAAATTTAATCTAAGAAAAAAAAATTGGAACTTCAGTTGGGACTCGTTTTTTTGTTTAGATACTGTTTTATATATAGACTGCTTATAAAGTCATAACTTCTAATAGTCTAAGAGCTGGGTACGAAAAAAAAAATAATGATAAGGAGCAGTGAAAATGTTTATGTACAAATCCCCCTTACTAGCTGACAAGCACATAGGGCTGCTAGGCCAGTCGAATTAGGCTGAAAAAGACCTGTTTGGTGCAAAATCCTTCAGAAAAAGAATATAGGCATGTACAGGATCGAAATCTAAGTGACGAGTACTAAAAAGTGGACGAATCAGAGGTGTGCTTCTTCAGGAAAAATTCGCTAAGCTAAAAAAACAGTTTTTTGCTAATATCTTAGAAGATTATTATCGTCAAGAAATATTACTTTTGTCGACTGTAATCTACTATAAACTGCCAAAAATTTTTCTATCGGTCTTACAGTTTAATCATTATTAATGGGCAATCAGATTGCCCTTGTTTATAATCACCCCCGCAGAATCTGAAATAAAATTATATTTAACCTGAAAAAACATTTATTAGTAAAGTAAAGATTATTATCGGAAAGAAAATCAGAATGGTGCATTTTATTTGCCAAAAAGACCTACAAGATTAACCTGTAAAATTTAAATCGGTTTATAAACTTTTGTGCAGAACGCAAAAAACCGTTTAAAATCGACCTTTTTTAATTTTTCAGTAACTGTATGAAAATTTGAGTAATCGACTTGAAATTCACCTCAAGTATGTCTGACATAGGTGTAATAGGTGACATAGGTCTGACATGTGTGCCAAAACTCAGTTCTGTAACTTCATTAATTTTCTAAAAATTGCATTTGTTTATTAATAAATATTAGCCTTAATGGTTTCCTAATAAATATTTGGGATTTGGGTGGACTTACAGCGCCAAAATATTGTCCCAACTTCTTGAAGCTTCAAATTTTTGGGCTAATTTTTTTTTTGCATATAAGTTGCAAAACTATGCGTTTGAAAAGGAAGGTAATTTTGCAACTGCTTTAAAGCTAATTATCTCGAAAAGTTATAGCTCTATCGAAATAAGCCTCAGATGTTCGGAATGTGCGAATTTTTTACAAATTTTAAGATAACATTCTTTATTTATTCCACGATGATTAGTTCACAAGATAATTTTTTTTATAAGTTAAAACTTCAAAAAATGCACCCTTTTGATTTTTTCTCTTCTAAGATAAAGCAAAAAACAGTTTTTTTGGCTTTCCGAATTTTTCCTGAAGAACGCACACATCTGATTTCTTTACTTTTTAGTGCTCATCTGGACTATGCAGTCAGAAGTCACTCTCGTGGCGGGAAACGTGGGCGGGTGGTCAAACATGTTGATTTTTAATGAAAATAAAATGATCGAGTGCTGCTCTGTAATGTTGTACAGTTATAATTTTTAAGTATAGAAATTGCGTAAAAGTATTGCCAGATATCTAGGTCGGGTATAAAACGTTGCCAGAAAATGGTAAAGTTGTAAGAAAATTATTTAAACTATTATGACAAGGTGCAGTTCTGAAAATTTTATTTTTATATTATTTGTTGCTTAAAAAACTAAATAATAATTTCCAGAAGTCCAAATGATGGCTAAGTATATAAGTATATAAGTATAGCTAAGTATAAGTTGGAAAAAGTGGTTTTTCATAAATAACAAAGAAACTATAACTCCAATCATACTATGTTACATGGGAAAGTTGTAGGCATTAAAAAGATATATCGTTGGATTTTTTATTTATATCGATTGTTTTGTTACTATTCAAAATATATCGAAAAAAAATTTTTTAAAATCCGGTTCCCTAGTATTCGTTCAAATTGAAGTTTGAATACTTTACATTTACTGTAATGTATAGGCAACGGTAAGCCATAAAGGTACTTTTTTGAAAAATTGAAAAATATTTATTATTTTTCAAGATATATAAATTTTTGGAAAAAAATGTACTCTCGGAAATCGGTCACTGTTGCCGAGCGGCTGAGCAGATTGAAGAATTGTGTAATACCATGATATTAAGGAATTGTAACGATTTTATTAATTTTACGGATCAAAAACGGCAATAATTTTACGCAGTTCCTATGGTTAAAAACTACAACTATACAAAATTTCGGAGCTGCACTCGATCATTTTATTTTCATTAAAAATCAACATGTTTGACAGCCTGCCCACGTTTCCCGCCCCGGGAGCGTATTCTGGCTGCAGCCTTATGTGCTTGTCAGCTAGTAGGGATGGTTTGCACATAAATATTTTCACTGCACCTTATCATTTCTTTTTTTCGTAGCCAGCTCTCTGACTATAATAATTGTTTGTTTTTAGAATCAATTTGTGTCTTATGATCGGAAAATATTTCAACCTACGATAAAGCTATAATGTAACGTAATGAAATTAAATAAGAATTAAAAATATCAATTTCGATATGAAATTGTAACTTTTCTTGAAAACTCATTACATATTTGCAAAGAGTTCGTTGAGCTACCCTAAATTAAAAAAATTATCTCTCCACGTCAAATTGTTGCAGTATTAAAAATACTCGAAGAAAAATGAAGAAAATATAGCGAGAGCAGAGTACTTTTTGAACATGTTTTTTGCAGCACCTAAGCGCCAGGGAGAGCCGCTACACTTGCACCGCATACCTACGCACGTGACCGTGCGCCCATGCATTGTGCGACATTCACTTTGCAATGTTCCCTTAATGTAATTTATGAGTTTGTGCTAACACTAATACTGATATAATATAATTTAACTCTTCTTATATGCTCTCTGCAAATTTCAAATGTTAATGCTAGAAAGAGTAATATTTTTTATTCAAAATTTGAAGAAAAATAGAAGCTTTAAAAAAATGTATCAGCGACTTGATTAGGCATGCAGAAAGCTAGAAGCGTTCATTCTTTGAAAATATTTTTTCGTGCATCGAACCGGTTACTTGCCTGATTTTCGATACTTCTATTATTATATATTATTCGATACTTGTATAATTTAAATTTAGACTCGGTTTATTGACTGTAATTTTGAAAACTTATTCTTAATTCACCAAAGATTCTGCGTGCAATGCTTCAAAGACTGAACTCTTCTAGATTTTTTTTGAGTTTATTGACTGTAAGTGTTAAAACTTATTCTTAATGCATCAAGGAATGCGTGTGATAATAATGAACAATTCTTGGGGACACTGCGCCCTCTAAAGCATGACCGCCATTTACTTTCATTTTCACTTAAAAAGAGCCTAACTGAGAGCTTGGTCTTTCCCCTCTTCGATTTGGCTTGTGCTCTCTACAATTCTCTAGACAAAATTAGCAACACCAAGATTCAGTAAGCACACGATAGTGAGTGCGCTTCGTGTGTGGCAAAATCCCACGTTTTAGACATGTCACCTCGCACCCCATTAGTCTGAGACTGTTCTCTGCGGCCAGACGCCGGGCGTTCTTCATAGGCTGACTGTTGTTCAACATCCTGGTCCATCGCAACCCAGAATACCTTGCCGTCAACTTCAGGCGTATGAATGTTGACGTGTTTGCTTGCTCATCCTCCCGACTTCCTCCTGCGATTCTCTCATTTTCAGCTGCAAAGACTGAGAAATAGCGGCGCTTGTTTACTTTAACAGCCTCAATCATCGTAAATGGATTTCCGCCGCCGCCTTTCAGTCAGCAAAATTTAGTCGCATCGATATGCTGAGACATGGTACATGGTACGCGACCAACACAAGCCCGCGTTACGCGTATGAGAAGACAGACGACGAACACATGCAATACCTGTAGGTATACCTATAGCGCTCGGCCGCTTGTCTCACCGAGGACTTGGTCAACGCAGTGAACGAGTATCTTTTTAGCGAAACGAGTAGAGCGGGGAAGGTTAGGCGCGCCATCATTTCCCGGTGCTTCTGCCGTAGCCCGGAAGCTCCGCCCTCTTACTCCCCTCACGCCAACGAGCTGATTGGCTGATTTTCTAAATTTTCAATTGCCAATAACTCAAAAATTATGCGTTTAATCGAAAAACGGAAAAGATACGTATTAGAATTTTCTCCTCTATCTGGTGATTAATTTTGCGGGGTTGATAGCAGGACACCCTGTATAGTCATGCAGTAGAATAAGAACTTAAAACATAAACTCTTTAGGGAGTCCCTAAAGAGGAGCCGGAGCGGGCTCGAAGCGTAGAACGGTGCTGGTATTTTGGTATTTCAGCAGGTTGGGTTAATATAATATTGTGATTACTGTGAAAATTTACCGGGATGCTCCAATCGTCGATTATCGTAGCGTTATTATTAGTAAATACGGTGTTGATACATGTGCTCAACGTGGATGTCAAGGGCTTTGGACTATTACAGCTTCATTACCGTTGTAAGTTAATGATTATTTCTTGTTAACGAAAGTGCCAATTATTATACCATCTATATAAGAACTTGTACGAAACTATAATTACTAGAGCATCAAATTCTCATCTTCGTGTCAGCAATACGATACCTTGTATAATATTCTACTCTTAAAAAAAAATTTGCTGCAGTATTTTTAATAAAAATACTGGAATTATACTTCAAATAAAATTAAAATAAAAATATGTACGGAAAGAAGTAATGCATGAGTTCACTTTCGTTTTGGCTGTTTAGCGGCATGCAGCATGAATCAGCGCGTATTTTATTCATTTATACTTTATAATTATATCGGCAAACAAACAAGTGATCCGTACTTTTGACCTGACCTACCTATCTTTATGTACTTTAATGCGCTAACTCCAAATCTGTAGTCTGTTTAACTTAAACATCTTGAAAATTTTATTAAATCGCAAAAAAAAATTGAAAAGTAATGAAAAATCCCTTCAGTCAACATACGGAAACTACACAACAATGAAAAAATACGGAAATTTTTTTTTTGACTATGATCAAGTGTGTTTCTTATGTACATTAATGCATTGAATTGAATCTGAAGTCCGTTTCAATCAAAAACCCTCAAAATTTTGCGTAACTCGCAAAAAATTGTAAAATGACGTTAATAAGCACGAGAAAATTTGCAAAAAAATTCTGATCTTGATCGAGTGTTTTTCTTATGTTATTCTGATCCGCTTAGTTCGAATTTGAAATCAATTCCGCTGTATTACACACAGATTTTTCGAGAATTTGAAAAATATATAATATTTGAAAATGGTAAAAATTATATTAACCCATTAACGACCAAAGACGTCATTTTTTGATCATGTTTTTGATCGCAAAATTCATTTGTAAAACGAAACAATAAATTGATCCAAGGTACCGTACCT
>UELV01042504.1:843-12335 GCA_900490015.1 Megastigmus stigmatizans
ATCAGTTTATAAGCAGATAGAGGTCCACAGCGCGAAAATCTTTCAAGCAAATAGAAAAACCTCTGACAATGCACGAGTCTTTCTCAAAATAAATTTGTTATTGTCCTTCAACAAATTAAATATCTTCTTATTTAATTAATTACAAAGACCTTACTATATTTGACAAAAAATTCTTTTGCAAACAATATTTATTATTTATATTTAATATTTAATATTTATTGACCCATATATATATATTTACGTTTCTACATATTTTAATACTTCGAAATTCAACAATATCACTGGAGGAAGTTATTGTCCTGTTTTCTTACACCATGCATGACGGTTATATTAAGCTTAGACTCAACATATACATTTACATTTCAATACATTCACAATGCTCATACAGCATTCAATATCTAAAAACCCATTTCTGCGTAAAATGATTCACCAAACAATCTTCGGATTATCATATAAAAGTTTCACGTTTCTCAGCACTCGTAACATTATTCTGTTCTTGAAAAATTTTTACATAGAATTTTAAATAGCTAAATTGATAATAGTCTAGAAATAATATCTTTTTTATGTAGGAATAATTTAGAAACGTCACATTAGATTCTCTCTTTGAAAATAATCTGCATTATTAGGCATTGTATATACTTTTTTACTCATGCAATTTTCTTTTCGCACTCTTAATTCTCTACTTTATAAGGAAAACTTCAACCTATAGACTAGAATTTCCACACCTTGTTTTTAATTGTTGCTCGAAAACTATATATCGCGTGTACTCTATTAGTGTATTTATATATGTTGGAATGAAATATTATAGGAAGTTTTGCGAGCTTTAAAGTTTTATTTTTAGTGAATGTCCAATTTTGTTTATTTAATTTTTTAATTACACACATAATATTCTACATATATTAATATTTTTAGCACTGTATTCTGTTTTTAGACTGTAGTTGAGCTTGAGAGTATTTCAAGTGCAGTATTCATACAATGACATGTTATCAAATTGTAAATCGTTGTAAATAACAATATCGCACTGTTCAGTCAATGTTTAGTAGAATATATTTCATTCACATTGCGCATAAAATATCTTAACTGTGTAACAAAAATTTTCTCAAAATGGATTACGATAAGAATCCCTTGTAAATCCTGTCGAATCCATTTTGATTTAAAAAATTTATCTGAATGCGTATGTATGGCAGAGAAAGGGAGGGGCATTCATGGGTATGTGCACCTACAGAATACTTTGATGTATGTGCACAGATGCAAGTCTTAAAACAAACGTTATCAATTTTAATCTATCAAGTTACGTTTTCTTTTTTTCAGAGAAGAATAACGATCGTCGTAATTGTAGGAACACTTTTCGCCATATTGGCTTTGGTTATAGTGTACTTGCAGCTAACTGTAGTCCACCATGCCAATGGTAATATTCTTTTCACGCATGATTTGAATTTTTATTTATATTTAAGTTGTAACAATGACTCTTGAGGAATGAAAAATCTACTTATCAATTCTTTTGCATTAAACATCGATGTTTTTAACAAAATTAATAGAAAACCGCGAAGTACTATAGATTATAGCTTTTTACTGGGAATCAGCATGATTCTAATTATAAACATATTGATGATGATTAAAAACCATACATTTTTTAATATTAACTTTATATCTTTTATGTTTGCAGATAAATGGTAGTTTTTTAATTAAAGCAGCTGATACTTGAAGAACAGAGTATATGTATAAGCAGTATGATAAAATCTGACTACTCAAACTATGGTAATTTTTCAAATATTTAAATAACTTATGTTCTGACTACTTTTTCGAAATATTTTTTACTTAAATGTCCTGAATATGAACGGTATAGATAACATTTGAATGTAGAAAACGAGGAAGCAAGATTCACCTTTTGCTTTCAACTTTTGAAGTCATTACTTCATCCATAACTTTGATATCCATAATTATAAGTTTATACACGTATAAATAAAGATTACAATGTAGTATTTCGGACATTTAGGGTGTATAGTAATTACATAAAAAGTTGGAATTAAAAAAAAAAAATTTATCAATATTTTTAAAATGAATTATAGTTTTCGATAATAAAAAATATGAAGTACCAAAGCTAAAAGACCTAAGTAAAGTTCGAAAAAGTACGTAGAGATTTATTTTTTAAGTTAATTAATTACAGAGTGCAGCTTTAAAAACTTAATATATTAAAACTAAAAATTCACTATATGAAGTTTAGTTTCTTAAACTATATCTTTTAACTGTGATTTTTTCGCATTTAAGTAATTTAGTTTTGTTAAGAGCATCAGATGATATTTGGTTAGAAATCAATATTTTCTTTTCGTAGTTTATTTTAGACGATCGATTTACAACTTACGATTATTATTTGTTCGAGATAGTAATTAAACTTTGTTAAAAATTAACGAAATCTGGTCTCTTTTCTTCTTTCTTATATAAAAATATACTATTCGATTTCTCCAATTTCGATTGCCGCATCGAATTCTGCGATAATATTGAATTAATTTGAAAAAATGAATTGCGAGAAGATATATAAAAACGTGCGTGTAGCGCATCAGATCTAGCCTAGTACGGAGTAAAAATCATAAAATAATGATTTATAATAGTATTTTTATTATATGTAAAATTTAATATTGCTATTTCTTAATTTTAAAAACATTATATGACACAAACTGCGAATTTAAGTGCAATTTGATACAATCGTTTATATAACTGTACATATTCGATCTTGTTTCAGAGTTTTACAGATAATGTATAAGTATCCAATAGAAAGTACAAGATTAATTTAAGAATGACCAATGCCAAGAACATAATTCAAATTTGCGTTATACAAATCACAACTAGATGGAGACCATAGTATTCTGAAGCCAAGAAGTCAGACACTTATTAAAATGAAAATTTATAATGCATTTATTTAATACAAATTATACATTACTGCGTCTATTAACTGATTATAAATTAAGGTTTATTAAATAACGTATAAGAAAATTAAGACTTGCAGTAATTATACGCATCAAAATGTATACAGAAAGTTTTTGTAAAGAGTGATAATTGATGTAATATAGACTGTCACAAATATTGAAACTATTTTTATCCATTTTTCTAATTTATTTGATTACTTGAACAAAAGAAACAGATTTAAATAAATAAATGCAATAAATAATTTTGTATTATACTTAATTTTATATGAATAAATAATATTTCTACTAAATACTCGTACTAAAGTAAAGTGTCCATTTCCACTATTTCCTATTAGGTAATATTTTATTAAATGATAAAATTGAAGAATTATAATGGAAAAATTAAAAAAAAAACTATCATAATATTTTTATAATACAACCTTGAAACAATTTTTAACTTTCACACAAATATTCTTCATTCGATATTATTCTATCTTTTAATCGTATGAAAAACAAAGCCAATAAGATTCAAAGCATTGACGTCATATAACATTAAAATTGTAATGCGATCCAACGAGAATCCTGTACCATTTTCTGTGTTAAAATTAATTTTCTTATTCGAGTTGAAATGTTTTAACAAAGTTTAAGTTGATTTTATCTTATGCTTGATATATGGAAGTAGAAGCAGAAGAATAAGGTGAAAACTCTGTGATTTTCAGTCAAAGTTTTCTCAATGTTTCTCGTCAAGTAACGACTTCATCCTCTGAATAGATCTTAGAGCTAGAAATTTACATTTTTATCTAAATTTTATTTATACGCACCAAGACAAAATCGATCCCTTCCTCAGTTCTAACTTATAAACGACCGCGTGTATATTATCGCATAGGTCCGGAAGTGTGTACGCATGCGCGAGCGAACGATACATGGAGAGAAATATTTAAGCGAGTTCTATCACAATGTGAATCATTATTAATCAGATATTATTAAAAAGTATATAGTAAGTTAAAATTTTCACGTTAACATTTCATGAAGCTACGTGACACGAAATATAAGTAATTAAATAATCGCTTTTGAGAAATTTGACACGGCGTCTTATGGGCTATTCTACATTTTATGCCTTTGCCAGTATCATATACAGTAACAATTGATCAGATATATCTGAAATTTTTTGAACTTGTAAACGAATGCCGTATGCAAATATACGTAGTTTTCAAAAGTTCATGTATGACTTATGAGACTGAATATAAAATCATTAGTTGAAGCGAAATGTGTTATTTTCGAGCCGGTCTCCATGACTCAGAAGATATGGCAATTTTTCTCCATGGCGGAAGTAGGTAACTAAATCGTAGCAGACTGCAGACGAAATGAAAGTTACTTTTGTGAGGTGTGAAGATGTCGAGTCTAGTTTTCAAACGCAAGCTAAGCAGTCGCTATATATTTTGACTCATGTTGTCAATGGATAGAACTCCGTTAACTAAACTTTCCAATACACGTATGACACTTAAGAAGGAACCATAGTTATTTGGTCACAGAGTCCTAAAAGAAAGAAGAAGAACTAGAATGTGTAGTAAATTTTCTTACGTTTGAACAGATTCTTATAGTAATTTATGTGAGATCTTAATAAGAACTAGATTATGTAATAAATTTTCTTTTATTTTCCACTAAATTTCACTAGAATCTCACTTAGATTTGCTAGAAAACTATTGTAATTTTAGGACTTGCGCATGCGCAGTTCGAGTTTCCCGATAGTAGACGCATCGGTAGCACCGCTTCATAAACATAATCTGTTGAAACGCAATGATTTAAATTAAAAATCATTTTAATGCAAATGAAATTATTCAGGCTGTAAACAATCGTGCTGATGTATTAATAGTATTGTTTTATTTAATTTGAGAAGAAACATATTTTTCTACATTTATTGTGCACTTTAATATGTAACAATTCGAAGCAGCTCGCCTAAGATCTCGATTCAGCGTGCTTGGTAATTGGTTCACTGAGATTCAATACCAAACTATTGACAAAACAAATTCTTATTTAATTCGTTATTTATAATTATTCGCGTTGTCTTGATATATAATCTATGTGAGTTTCTTAGGTAAACAAAATTTTTAAAGCATTTTTAAAATTGCATAAAAAAAATTACTAGTTTCTTCTAGAATGCAGAAGATGGACAGTCTGTGACCAAATTACTATAGTTTCTCTTGAAACTGACTACGGGAAATTGTAAATTTTAGTTCAAATTTTCTCTCCGTGAAGTGTGGCGCGCAGGTAATGACCACTGCGCGCAAAATATACTTGAAGTGGTCCGGACTGGCGCGGGCGCTCTCAGTCGATTGCATATTCTGGAGTGTGAGGACAATTAGCTAACATGACGCGCCTTGACTTGGATGCCGAGGATCCACCACCTAAGTACGAAGACATCTTCAAAAATATATCTCTGTCCCATAATGTGCCACCATTGAACACTCCTAGTGCGCCTAGTTTATCGAACTACACTTCTGCAGGATCTCTGCCGACACCGAACAATACTAACAGTGAAGATACGTGGCAAGTTTCACAAATAGCGCAGATTATGTCACAGGAAATTGACGTGTACAAACGGAAAAGGAAGGTAGATCAAGTAATATATAATACAAAGTATTAATTAATATGAGTTTACCTTTGCGGGCCCAATTTCTGATCTACAAAGGATTGGCAGCATATTTCTTGGTTCAGTATAATTATCAAAATGGCTATGACTATAAACTTTTGAAATTCAGCGACTGCTTTCATACGAGTTATATGGAGTTCATTCCAGAGTCTCGAAGAGAATTTTTCCGACATTTAAATGTACGTAATTAGATATCTAATTACTATTTTATGAGTATCTTTTTACATCTATACATCATTATAACCTAAATAATGAATTATTTAACATATGATCAGAAATTGGATCCGTGTAATTATATTATATTTTGTCTTTCGAGCACAGATAAAATGAAAATACGTATATAAGTAATTCTGGTAAACTTTTCAAATTCGTGTTACTGAATGATAGTTTATTTATTTTATTATTCAATTAAAATATATTACATCACACTTCACCTATAAGGATTCATGATCTCATACATATATATTGATAATACACGTATTTTCATATATAAAAAATGTCTTATTTAAAAAATGAGGTACAACATTTTTTCGACACTATTTAATACTTAAAGAAGGAGAAACACCAATTCCGGTAGGTTTGCCATGGTGTTTTTATTTTTATTTTTCTCGAAGTTGAATTTGAAAAGTTTGGCGGGATTGCTGATTTGCACATTCTGAAAGACACTTATCAATAAAAAATTTACATTTTTATTTTAGCAAAGAGCCATCATTACTGCAGTAATAGCAATTAATATTGTTATTGTTTTTGTCTGTATAGAGTTAACCGTTAATTGCCAAAGGTGAGAAAGCTTTTATTATACCAATAATATACTTTAACATATAGTTGATTAATTAAAAATCCTTAAAAATTTCATGATTAAAAATGTTATCTCGGCTAATATTTTAAAAAAATTATGAAAAAATTAATACATAAGAGAAGAAGAATCCACAGACTAGTTAAATCAAGCCATATGGAAACAGGCGGTTTGCAATAACTAGTCAAATATTAGACGAAAGTTGGCGATGTATTAGTAATATTCACGAAGAAAAAGAAACAAAATAAGTAATAAAATTATTTTTGCTTGAGATTTTGGTTGATGACCAATTCTCTTTAGTAATAAAGTACACATGCATGTGTTCGCATAAGTTATAAATGCCCTAACAAAAGATCAAAATCCTTGCATAGAAGATATATTATACTTTTTATTTTTATTGTATATGCACATGTATTAACTCAAAGTTGCATAATTTTGTTGCGAGATAATAATGTTCTTTGATATACTTTTTTATTATAGTTTTTAATGCTTTAAATATTAATATACATAAATTTAACTTTATAATATCTTCACCCATAATCTTTTTTTAAATAGACAATGTTGTAGAATTTGGTTTTTAATGATTCAAGTTTTGTCTTCAACACACCACAAGACAGTGACGAAGAAATTCAAAAAGTTCAAGAAAAGCTTGCTGATTTTAATCAGGATCCAAATTTTTGGTTCCAATTACATTAATACATGAGAAAACCAGTGAATCTTATATGGATCAACTGCACAAGTACACGGAAAAAAGACTGGGGAAACCGCCGCGCCAAGAGCGGTGTAGCAGCGCCACTAGCAGTAGTGTGCAGCGGCTACTCTGTTTCTGGGGTATTGGTTACACCACTCACTACGGAGAGTTGAGATAATTTCTTTTCTATTAATTATCTCGAAACTTTACGCTCATCGAAATCGAATAAAAAATTATTTCCAATGTAAAATTTTACGCTCTTACAATTGGTGTATACCATTTTGTTCTAGCATAAGCTGTTCTCGAGATATAAGCAAATAAAACTTTGAAACTCTGTTTTCGCATGGAACCTCTGGACCTAGGAAGCTGCAATATGAAAATCGTTTTTTTCGACCCCGATTTACCTAATAACCAAAATGCAGTCGTTTCTATTTCATTTGTGTTTTGTATCTTGTTTATTATACTATAGCATGGGCGAATGGTTCTCCCAAAAAAAGTGAACTGCTCTCCCGTTTGAAGGGCAAGCAGCTCGCCGTACGCGTTGGTTAAAAGCAACGCCAGTTGAGGCAACTGCTCCCCCAGTTTTTTTTCTGTGTAGTTAATAGTATTTCTGAAAAATAAACAAGTTCTGTTATTGATAAATCTGTAGAAGAAATAACATCAAAATTTACTGATGGTAATGATGATAATAGTGATCTAGATATTTACAAAAAATTCTTTCTGTGTATAATTAGAATTTCGTTACCAAGAGAATTTACAATGTTCATACCTTAGTGATACTTTTTTACTGCATAATAATATATTGTACCTTTTATAAAATGATCATACGTAGTAATAAGATCAAATATTAAACTGTATAAGTAGCCTTAATAGGCTAATGTATCATTTATTATTATCATTTAATATATATTATCATTTAATTTTTCAACGATAACTTCTTAAGCGCTTTATTTTTGTAATTTATCGCTAATAATGTGGCAGCAATTAAACTTTTATTGATTAAAAACGGTCTATCGATACTATACGTTCGCCAGAACATAAAATAGAGAGAGAGAGAGAGAGAGAGAGAGAGAGACCTTCGTATTTCGATTACCGAAAGACTAATAAACAAAAAATACAAAACTTTTTGCTAATATTTTAGAATCTATTTAGTGGAGTATGTGGAGTTATTGGCAAGACATAAAAAAATTTAAAACCAAATACAAATATTGTCCTTTTTAAATAAGCTCTTAAAATAATATTTTATTCTAGAGAAGAATTGAATGGCAATATTCTTCTTTAGAAAAGATTACAATATAAATATTCGACTTAATAAAAGAGTCAATCTTACATTTTACTTAATCTAGTGGTGGTTTTTACTCTATTAGATTTAGAGTGTAGCTATTATAAAAAATATATTAAAAGAAAAATCTTAGTTAAATAAATAGTTCTGACATTATATAAATATAAATGTTTTATAAATAAGCTTCAATTGATTGAAGATTTGTTAAATGAAGTTTCTTAAAAATGATAGATAAGCCATTGCTGATTTCATAACCTGAAAAACAGAATTTTGTTACTAAAATAACTCGTAAGCATTTAATTTTTATATCAGAAGCTTACATTGGTGAACATTACTAAAGAGAAATGACTAAAATTCCCAGCCATAAGCGATAGTGATGTTTGTGAACGTTTGATACCAATGATGCAACTCTTCTGATCTTTTAGCGGTAATTCGTACCACTTACATTGATAATAAGCATTTGAAACATTGATACTCTGTAACATTCCAGTATAATACTGAATAATCCGTACGATCCGGATCGAGTAAAACTATAAATATTGCATTATTTTTAGTTTGCAAAACTGATTTATAAAAACCTCGTGAATCAGATATTCGCCTGCCCAGCAGTGCGTATAGAGTCGGAAAATATTTAAAAAGCCAAAGACGACAAATGTCACCAAGTTGGTCTTCTGCCCAGCTGCTAAATTCTAAAAAGTTATTAGGCCGTGAGAATGATACGTCATGTTGAAGATTTAAATTCAGTTTTAATCTATATACGCACGGATAAAACTTGATAAACCAATATACAAATAGCTATGGTTGCACCCAGAAAATGTCCAAGTAGACAAACCCGATACATTTTTCTAAGCATCAATCCAATTCTAGAAAACAATGCCTTTTATTAATCGAGTAAATTAGTTAAGCTCGCCAAACGCTTCACATTCCAGGTCGCGAAAGCTGTTAAAATTAAAAGAGCATTCAACATACGTTATGAGTCTTTGATGTCTTTTTATAGCACTAGTTAATTCTTTGGTTCCGCTCTTAAAGCTAATGTTAGAAATTCGAATGGAGAGAGCTCCTAGTTGACCGCACAGATGCGCCACCACGGTTAAAGTGACGCAGTCCATCGCAGTTTGCGTAAAGCCAATAGTGAACAAGAGCGGAACCTGCGACACATACGTGGAAATGTAAGTCCTTAGGTTTGTAATTTTGTATACAACGTATATCCGGTAAGGTAAATCATATGTAAAGCTCTTGGTCGAATTAACACTCTTTGACGTACCTACAAGTGTAAAAGATTTTTACTGTCGAGGGATCATGTTCAAGAGCGCTTAATCAATTAGATGTTGTCCTTTTACTAACTTAACTGTCGTATGAGAGGCTTTGTGAAGTAAAGAATGGCCGTGACACCGAGAGAGACGACCACTATTTTGATGAAAAATTTCGAGCGCGAATTGTAAGACAGGAAGACATTCCTTTCCTCCTCGTTTCTGTAGTTCTTCGCCGTGAAATCCTGGGAAAATTCCTCGAGTATCGCGCCGTACTGCTTGTTGTATCTTCTCATCGTGTACAAGCGCAAGAAGATTTGCACGAGTGTGACGTTCTCCATCGTGGCCCCGATGATTTTTATGAGATTGGAGCTTTTCATGGCGACGAAAAAGGCCATGTAATCGAGCAACAAATGATAAGTGAAGTAGCAGAAAAGACTTACGAAAATGAAATCGTTGGAATTCGCTGGCCACAAACCCAATGCTGACATTAGATACTTGTTCCACGTTATCAAGCTTTTCGCCTCGTCCAATAGTTTTTGACTGTGTCTGTTGTCGTACTTGTCTATTGCTACTTGCGCCATATTTGTACAAAATTTGTGGCCGTCGATACAAATAGCTCGGTGTATATCTTCAAGTACGTGGATGCACTTTAGTCTGTCCCTCTTCTATTCCCTCGTTTCCTGCAGTTAACTAAAGTATCGTTCATCGCAGTCTATAGGTACATATTCATCAATAATTCCAGTGGGACGCATATAAACTTTCGCGAATTACGGGGAAACACAACGAGGAATGCAAATCTTATATGCGCGTACCTACTCATCTTCTACGATCAGCAATAGAATCATGCGCATACACGATTGTAGACATCGTGAAAATTTAATGGGGATCGAAAGCGTGTTTCATCTATGTAACATCAGTACGCTCCAAGCGTGCCACTGTATAACACTTAACACTTAACGAGATCGTTCAATCAACTATAAGGCAACTTGTCTGTGAAATACTATGCATTGCATATACTAATAAAATTGATTTAGGGGAACGTATTAATTACTGCTGTACACGCAAAATATATCAGAAATAAAAAGGGTTGTTTTTACAATTTATTCCATAAAAAATTGGGCAATATTTCTTAACGCCAAACTATAATGAAGAAAGACAAAGTTTCGTTTGTTATTTAGAAAAGTAAGTATAAATTTTAGTGTTATTTTTTTCTTGCATTTAAAGAAATATATTAAGATAGAGATTAATTGTTGTAAAAAAACTCTGTTACTTACCATCTCGGTAATGATGTGAACATTTCAAGTTTCATGAAATTCCATCCACAATTCGCAGACACTTTTGTCGTCGAAAATTTCGGAGATAAAAATCGCTGTGAATTACGAAATAGCACATCCCCTTAAAAACATTTTCCAAAGCTTTAGAGAGATTCTTGATCCGGATGAAACATAAGATCCGCGCAAAAATGGTTAGTATTTTCATTATATTGTAGAAAGCATAATCAATATTGCCATTATATCGCGAAGCTACTATCAAGTTATTGGCATGTTTATATAAATTTCGTTGCACCGTTGCAATATGTAAATAATATATTTGAGGATACATTTATTGCCAAAGTATTTATGATTTTTTGAAGCCCTCAAAATTTATGTTAACAATTATTATAGCATGCATTATATTGATGCTTTTCGGCTAATAAAAAATTTATATAAACAATATATCAGTATTAATAGTGTTATATGATAGAAATTTTAGCATATCCTCTTAATTGAAATATACTTATTAAATAATTTAATTGAATAATTATTTAATTATTTCTTTAATTAATATTTAGGTTAAAAATAATTTAGAATCATGAAAAAAAATTTCCCGTAATATTTGAACATCGATTGCACTTTTTTGCAGTATTTTGAATTATTG
>UELV01042522.1:0-19794 GCA_900490015.1 Megastigmus stigmatizans
ATTGAATAATTATTTTAAGAAGTCATTCCTAAAAACTAGATCTAAACGTACTTTATATGGGTAAAATAAAATTTTTTTCGTAAGCGTTGCGTAGCGTAATGGTTAAGGTACATGCGTCGTACCCCGAAGAGCGTCGGTTCGATCTCCAGCGGGGCAATTTTCTTTTAAGCGTTTAATTTAATTGCGATCAATTGTAAAGCGTGTAAACATAAAAGAATATGCGATTTCTCAAAATATTCAGTGTTTCATTAATGCGGTGAATTTATAAATAGCAAAAAATAATTTTTTTTTTAAATTAAATTTAATATATTTATGCATTAATTTTAAGTTACTGCATTAAATTTAATGTAATTGTGCATTATATTTAAGTTACTGCATTAATACGATGAACCTACAGATGCCTTAAATTTAATGTAAAAGTGCATTAAATTTAATGTAAATATACATTACTTTTAAGTTTGTACATTAATCTAATTTAATGTACGTAATGGAACCCAGCTTCCATTACATGTACATTAAAAGTAATGCAGAAATTTTTAACAGTGTAGCTATTGCTGGTGTAGCTTTAAATAAAGTACTTATGTAGGCCATAGACTGTTCTGATGAAATAACGTGACTGAGTTAATCTATATGTAGTGACAGGTGGAACTGAACAGCCTTACTTATTCGAAATGGAAAATAATAATAAATACGTTATAAAATAAAAAAATGAGGCAACCGTTAGAATGATAAGGAAATTGAGTTTCAATAAAAGTAATGTATCTCTCTCGAAGAACCGAATCGTTTTTAACTATTAATATTCTTTTTTTACACTTTTATAAAGATTAGACGATTATATATGATTATGTTAAATACCCTTCTCCGATAAAGGTCAACATACGATTGCAATCAAGCAATAGTTTCAGAGTGTAAAAAGCAATTTTCGGGCCAAGTCTAAAACCCAGCTCGTAAAAGCGACAAGACGAGAGCCAAGCATAGTGCTACAGAGACACGAGAACCAAGGAAGCCGAAGCTGCTGCAGGGCCAGTGCACACACCTCGTTCATGTAGCATAATAGCAACAGCAGCAGGAGAGCTCGTTGACTGGGGGTCGCATGATCGCTGAATTATCGACACGGCGGCGAGGAGCCCAGCAGCGGCAGCAGCGGCAGCACCGGCAGTAGCAGCCGTAGCGGCAGCGGCATAAATATGTATAGTCGCGCGGGTCCGCCCCAAGTATTTCGGATTGCGGAATCCAGCGACGAGGCGAAAGCGTGTCTCTGTTTTATATCCGCGTTACACCGCGTTCATGCGCATTTCTATATAACCCCTTCGGGCCACAGGAGCGGAGGCGGCGGCGGCGGCAACAACAGAAGCTCTCTAGACTGCCGCTACACGTTCCTCTATCCCCCGTTCGGCCTTGTGTGTACACGCCGCGAAACATCCTCGTTTCAGCCTCTCCCCAAAGCCGCCTTTCTCACCCTAAGGCATTCAATTTGGCTGGTTCCGGGGCTGTATAGGGATGCCTCTAGCCCTGTGTCCCTCGACATCATCGCGAATTTTGATATCTTCTCGTTGCGCGCAAGCGCGAATAGCTTCGTGCGACGGTCTATACGTGACGGGGAATCAATTATCGAGAGCTTCGTTGATCGATCGATGAGATTATACACGATGCACTTTTAGTGGTGCTTTTGTTGTGGTGCTGCTTGCGTTGCAAAAAATCGCCGCGCCGGGGGATAATGATTTGTCAGTTTTTATTGGAGAGAATAACTGTAGCGGTATAGGGCGGTTAAAAAATCGTTTTTAAAAGAGATTTTGTATCCATTTTGTGAAGAACCTGTTTATTGGTTTTCAAAAACTCTGACTTACATTTATATGTGCATTTTAATAGTATGAAATATGTTTGCATTAATAGAATGACCGGGGGGTGGGGATATATATTGTATAGAATGTTTTGAAGTTGCACAATGCACGCGTGTCAGAGCCTAGTTAATCACCTTTCCCGACTAGTTTCCTCTTCGACCACACGTGCTATATACATACACATATAGAGTCTTATATGGAATAGATCGAGTTACAGGAAGAAAGAGAAGTAGCTTTCGTGTTTTCGCCCACTTGTCTTCTATTTCGAGTCTGAAATATTACCTGAACGAATATATACATTTGTAGCTGCGGGTTGACGCGTAAGCACGTAGGCACTCGAAATGTTATATTTTTTAAAATCATCTGTCCATTTTACATCTGCTGCTACTTTGTTTTATTCTACTATTGGTACGGTCATTATATCATAAAATTTTGGCGTGCAGACAACAGAAAGTCTGTCTCTCGCCATTTCACTGCTGGCTCTCATGCTCGATGATTAATTTCGCTGAAAGCGTTCGCTGAAGATGCTTAGTCTTGAGCTAGCCGAAAGAGCTGCTATTCTTCCTCCTCCCATCAATGCGAAGATGCAGCTTCCCGCTTTGCTTTGTCAGTGTCCTTTAGCTTATCCCTTGCTCTTTTTCCCATTTCACTTTACCTACCTCGTGCCTCATCTGCGCCGAAGCGGCACTTTTTCTCGTTCATTTTTTGTGACCAGCTAAAGGTAATCCGAAACGATCTCGCTCTTTTATTCTAGATAAAAAGATTGAGCTCCATTACTTGCTCTACACATATATAAGTTGTTTCAATTCGTTGAAATGATTTTTTTTACTTTGTTGATTTATAATTAAATCCATTGAGTGAGGAGGAATCATGAATAAACTTTTAAGTTAATTTACTATTTACCATAATTTAAAAAGAGTGTATTTATGAGAATAGAGTCCATAAAGCTGCAGTACAGATCTCGCACTTGCATACCAACATTGGAATAAAAAATCCTATTCGACAAGCGTTTAGCCTCGCAATAGGCGTCCGCGCTTCCGTCAATATCGAGTTACGTGACTCTTTCGCAAATAAACTTTTTCCTCCGCAGCTATGGATCGCTAGTTAGCATAGAAATGATGGATCGACGTCGTCGTCGTCATCGCCGCCGCCGCCGCGACGCAAGAACCACGCAGACAGATACTATATCGGCAGCACGCGAGCCGAGTGATTGCCGCTGCATCGTCCGCGTCGTCGCGTGATGACGTGTACCGACGGGGAATATATTTTGCTCCTATATTAAGGCACCTTTTTCGTGTGCAGCGAGTAACTCGATTGGCTTTGCCTCTCTTCCTTTTTCTACTTGCCATTCTTCACCCTCTCCCCCTCCCATTTTTTGTGGAGGAATTTCGCCGAATCGTCGGTGAGCGACGCGACGATTTGCATGTCTCGATTGCTTTATCATCGTATTTACGTTGGTTGTATAGCGAAGAGAAGTTTTATTCTTCTCTGATAGTTTCGAAACTAAAGAAAAAGTAAAACAATATTTGTCTTTATAAATTGAATTAATTTTAAGCTGCTTCTAGTTTATTCGTATTTTAAATAACAATGATTTATAATAGGAAGTAGATGGTTGCATGGGCTGAGTGGGGTAGATTCATCCTTGCGACGCTGGTTTTACACCAGTGCTCTAAAAAATAACGACTTTCAACCGAACACAACGATCTATTTCCCGGGCACGCAGCTGATTAATCCAATGATTCATTGCTCCGCAAGAGAAAAGAGAAGAAAGAGCGGCGGGACGCAGGTCGTCACGCTACACCGCGTGGCCAGCGGAAATGCAGAAATGCAACGCCTCGCTCGGACGCACCCGAGCGCTGCTTCTCTCTCTTCTCTCTCTCTCTCTCTCTCTCTCTCGCTAACGACGCTTATTACACCTACGCCTCGCCTTTCGTTTGTCTCATTAATTATTTCGGCCCAAGAAGTCGCTTGTATAGCTCGGGCGCACTATCTTCCGCTGAGGCCTCTGCACCACCACGACGACGACGACGACGACGACTACGACGACGAGGAGGAGGAGGTGCATTGTACGTCGCGCGAGCGCCGACAAATCATGCACGCGCGTCCCTCTCTAGAGGACCGCGATTTATGCACGCTCAGGCATGCATAGTCGAGAGAGAGCGAGAGAGAGAGAGAGTGAAAAAGAGAGAAAAGCGGGATATATGCTGGTGCCTAACTAACTTTCCGAGCTTGTTGGAGCGAGACTAAGGTGCATACAGTATGTGCAGTGTAATGCAAACGGTTCCCTTGCAGCCGCATAAACAAAGTATCGGGGGAAGTTGGCATGGCTGGTCGGTGTTTAATTGGTGAAGATGTTGAATCGCTACGAAGAATTGCAAGTGCGATGCTTCATATAGCGGTAATGTAATGTGACTTTCACTTAGAATAGAGAAAATGCAATCTTATTTTTAATATTTATTGTGTTCTATTAGATTCGATAGAATAGGTAACGTCCGACTAGATCAGGTTATACGTTCCAGTAAAATCTGACTCGATGTACTTTCGGCTATAAATCACTCATAAACTTCCCGATTCGCAACTTTTCCAAGCCCGACCTTTTCAAAAACAATTTCGTACTGCTTTCTATACTATCCTCTCGGCTTTATAAGGAGAGCGCAAACGACTTTAGCGTCAAGCTAGTCGTGCATCAGCTATAATAGCTCGCTCAAAAATCGGCACGTCTTGATCGTGAATCATTGTCCAAATTGCTCTCCCTCTCTCTCTCTCTCTCTCGCGTTCCCACTCGTCGGCCGCCGTCATTTTTCTCCCCGCGCAGCTGCCGCACTATACACTGCACAGCCTCGCTCGCTCGCTCTCTCCCATCCATTGTCCCCGGCATATGACGCAGGCCGGCCTGCCGTCTGCCGCCGCATCCGCGGAAAACAAGAGAATCGGTGGCTATTTTCCAAACCGGAGAGCCGGAAATTACAAGCGATGCGCGCTCGGATTGATCGTCGTGGATTTCGGTAATTATTAAACGCGCCTGTATCAATAGGTACGAGGCTGCACGTGCGTGCGTCTATGTGTGTGGGCTCCGCATTGCCGTTGCTGTTGCGCGGGCGTTTTAATCAGTGATGCCTTGAATTATAGAGGCGGAATCGCCGGACTGAAAGGTGGCGAACGAATGAGGCCACGGCATTATTGGGTTGATTGAACGCGCCCGAGCGCATGATGAATAAAAACATGCCATAGATACGCTCAGCGAGATGCTAATTAAATATATATATATATATGCGCGACATGTGTGCGTGTGTGTTTGCGGCTGTTTATCGAAAGAAATTGCCCTACTTGCTGTTTGTTTTGATGCGCGTGTATGCTTCTTTTTTATTGTCAACTCTGCGATTATGCGTACTTAAATAATTATGTTCTTGTATAGAGCTGCAGCCAGAGATTCGCGTATACTTATTTGTCAACGTACTTTTATGAATATTCAATTGATAGTAAATTAATGAAATTTTATTTAGAAATATGAATATATTATTTTAAATGAAAGAAGAATGCTTACAGTATAAGAATAAAAGTAAATTGCCATATGAAACATATAAGACTATTGCTAGAGCATAAGTGAAATTATAATTTAAAGGAAATTGATCTATTTATCTGAAGGGAAACTTAAAAAAGACTTCAAAGTTTAAAAATTAATGTCACGCCCAAAAGAAAATGCAAGAACTTAAAGACCCTTTAAAGCAAGGGTAAAATTAATAACTTTATTTCTAATACTTTTCTACACCAAAAAAAAAGCAGAGAAAAATTTATTCATAATTAAGATATTTTTCAAAATTAATAAGGGATGCAAAAGTATAAGGTGTTTAATTCAATATCCAGGCAATCCTGCAGATTTCGAGCGTGACATTTTCAAAGGTACTTTAATTTACTCGACTCGGACAAGCCAAACTCCCTTTATTTCTATTCTTTCAATTCTCTCTTTTTCCCTCTCCCTCTCCCTCTCTCCTTCTCCCGAGCGCGCTTTTATACACGCCGTTAAAAATGCATTTTTCATTTGAAGCGGAAATGCGAAAACAAAACTTGTTTTGCCCCTCCCGAGTCAATTACTGAGGAGACCGAGAGAGTGAGGGACAAGGGCGAGAGAGATAGAGAGATAGAGAGAGAGTGAGAGAGAGAAAGGTTGGAGACTCAGGTTTAAATCCACAATTACCTTGATTACGAGTAAATTAACTAATTATCTATTACAGAACTCGCAGGAGCCTCTCCCGCCATTCCCCCCCTCCCCCTCTCTCTTTCTCTCTCTTGCCCTCCCGAGAGTTGGCCTGCCTGTCCGTCCGACCGTCCAAAAGCAATAAAACAAGTATTTCACGCGTGACGTCGACTCGGGAGGTTCTCTCACTCCCTTCTCTCTATCTCTTTCTCTCACCCACGCATTCGTTTCTCTTTCACTTGCGATATATAGACGCTCGAATAAAACTTGAGCCGTGAAACCAGCAGCGGAAAACGATTCTGAGTGCCAGAAACAAAGAGTAGTGAGAGAGAGAGAGAGAGAGAGAGAGAGAGAGAGAGAGAGAGAGAGAGAGAGACGGGGGGGATGGAAGAAAAGAGAAAATTAGAGTCACAGAGGGAGTGTAAGGGAATCGGTGAAAGAGGGTAAAAGTAAGTACTAAATAGATGAGTATTAAACAATAGGCCATCCATTTAAGTAACGTTCTAAAGGAATTTTCGTGATAGTGAAAAAAAAAAACTTTAGAGATAACATTATAGAATAATGTCTTTTCAAAAATCTGGTAGTCAATATATATTATTTTTACAAAATGTTTGTGTGCATATGTTAAGAAAAAAAGAATTATAAAATATATTATTCCAGCTATAATGTAAAATATTTTGATAAATTTCAAGAGTAAAATCAGTATTCTCTATAAAAATATAAGTAGTTTGGTAGTATCGAAGTAAATTCAGGAATCTAAGTAAATGAATTTTTGTTGCGTTAAAGTAACCATTTCCAGTAATTAGACTTTACAGTAAATTAAAATTTTTAATAAAAATTGTTTTGTAGTATTTCAATACTTAAATTCTAATATTTAAAAATCTGCTATAATTTAGCCAGATAATGTCTGCTAAAATATTTAATGTGAATACATACGATATTCTTGACAATTATCCAGTTTGAAATGTTAGCAATCTAATTGAAATCAATATATGCTTTTACGTATATTATAACAGGCGATATAGGTTTTATCGTTCAACAAAATCACGCTAGCTAATTAATGCACAAATTTATTTAACTATTATTATTTATTTAACTGTATTTACCTACAACAAATTGTGTGACTCTGATATGATATTTGTATTTCGATTCAATAACAATGCATTTGAACAAATTATAAGTCGCACGGTGTAATTGTGCATAATAGTAAAAGATTAAAGTGAAAAACAGACCAGTAAGAGGTGTACGAGGGTAATGAGAGAATTCGGTCGCGTTGTCTGTTTTCAGTAGCGCAACCGAGGACGTGGCAGCATCAGGCGGTGGCGGCGCTAATGGCTCGTCGACGAGATTATTTAGCGCAATGCAAGGAGGCGAATCGCATCGTCGCGGCTTCTGCACCACCACCGACGAACGACGGGAGGCGGACAAACGGAATCCAATTTAATTATCGTAGTAATGCGCCGGAACTTGAAAACGAAAGGCTCTCGAGTCCCTGCAGTGTGCTGCATCAGCTCCTCTATCCCTACTCCTTCCGTTTTCTCTCGTCCGTGCAGCGCGAGTGCGTTATTCATTTGTTTGCGTTCCTAGCCATTTCATACCAGCTCTCTTCATTTCTCTTTCTCCATCTCTTCCATATCTCTTTCCTGCGCTGTTTGTTTTCCACCCTCTCTCTCTCTCTCTCTCTCTTCTTTTTCAGTATCTCATTATATTTCTTGCGTCGTCGAGGTTCTTCTCTGTTGCTGCTCTCTTTCTCTCGGTGCAGCTCCGCGTAGACGCCGCGAACAAGTTTTCCCTTCTAGTCTGATGAGTGCTCTCGCGTTAATCTAGCGTCACCGCCGACGCCGCCTCCGCTGCCGCCTCCGCTGCCGTCGCTTTCGTCTTTTCACTTTCCTGCTCGTCTTCGATGAATCTTGAAGTCTTGAAAGTTTCTGTCCCTTTGCGGCTGTAGAGGAGAACTGAACGGAGAGAGGAGACAGAAGACGTTCGCGGTCGGCGAGAGAGAAACTTTCCTGGCGCCGGATCGCTTTGACCATGGGACAGCTTATGCGAGCGAGAGACTTTTCTTTACGGCGAATTGCATCCTCTACCGCTCCGCTCGGGCTGTTATTGTTTGTTTTGTGTCTGGACACTTTTTGCCCGGTTCGGCTGCTGGGACGTTTTGGGAGATGTACGGCGTGTGTGCTAGTGGCACTTGCTGTCTGCGATGCTAAGGCGTGTAAGGCTGCACATTGATGTTCGAGGACGTTTTTCGTGGCTTATCTCGATTATGGATCAAGATTGGCTTTTTTTTAAGTGTGTGATACGCTTTTTATCGCAGCGGGGATATAAAATAATGCTTCTATCCTGGTTTTAATACGGATGGGGTAGACAGCTTATTTACGGCGCAAAAAGACATTTGATTTAAAATGTTTGATTCCTGCGAGTAACTGAAAGCTATAGACATGCAAGTGATTGAAACGAACGGATGCAGAGGAAGTTGCAATTGGCGAATCAATTATTTCTAGCAGAATTCGATTAACAATTTTTTTTAACTTCTCCATCCTGTAAAAAGGTCAATTATTTTCATTCCATGTTAACTGCTAGGAAATATGGAGGTTCTGCTGGCCTAATTTATTTTATTTTTTATGTTTTCTAATTGGCAATATAATTTAAAAAAAAATAGTTGATTGCGTTTCTGAACCATCTAATTCACATTTAATTATGTATATTACGCTTTTATAATCACTTCATTTCCCCGAATACCTAATTGCATATTTTGTTGTTAATTTGTTACTCTAAAAATCAATGGTCATTAGATTTTTTGCTCCAGCCATTTTCCGGATACCATAGCTACTCTAGTGTAAGGCTCACGCTAGCGTAACCATGTCTCTAACTCCTGAAGTATATTAGCTGCCAAAACTTTGCAGGTAGCGCATTTTGTTGCTAATTTATTGTTTTAAAATGGTTTCATCAGGAAATGCAATAAAGAAACCCTTGAAGGATACCCGTGGCTTTAGCGATGCTTTAAAAAGCAGCGTACATTAAAAGGTTCAATTTTATGAATTTACGAGTCGCTAAAAACAGTTTGCAGAAGTTTTTCGTCTCAGTAAACGAAAAACTACTCATGCAGGGTTATCGATAACTTTATGAATTTGTTGCTCGCGTTTTAAGAATGAATATCATATCAGAATAGTTTTGTGAACTACGCTTTAGACAATTTTATGATTTTCAAAGCTTACGTGTCGATAATTCTGTTTGGAAGAGTTTTTGGTTCCAGAAAATCTTGAAAATTAATATCTAATGCTGTAGATGACTTTATGAATTTGTTGCTCGCGTTTACAGACATAATATTAACAATTAAGAGTAGTTCCGTGAACTAAATTTTATAGTATCGAATTAAGATTTAAAAATCGTATACGATACTATAAAATTTGGGGAAATGAAGTGGCTATACCAGTGTAATATACATCATCTAACAACTAACAGGAGTTGTATAAGTCAAAATAATTTCATACAATATCGTGACTACACAGATAAAAATATATTATATAAATCAAAGTGGTTCTAGAAATCAAAAGTTGCATTTAAAAATAGAAATGAAAAATTAAAACTATATGATATCTAAGGCCTAAAAGAAAGATGTTTTATCGTTATGTGTTAAAGAAATAAAAATTTAAACTGCATATATGAATAGAACATAGTCATATAAAAAGATACGTAGAAGAATTGATGTATTTATTAAATGATAAAGAGCACGATTTCATACGAATGGAATTACTAATCTAAAAGTCATAAAAATATCTTACGAGGAGATGACCAGGGATGCGGGTCCAGATTTTCTTGAACCTCAGGAATTACTATTGGTGCAAAGTAATGATACCTGTGTCTCAGCTTTTTTCTGAATTGGCCGTAGTTTTGAAGATATTCACTAATCCATATTGATTTCAAGCATATTTTCGGCATAAAGATAGATGATTAGTTATAATACTACGGTATATTAAAACAAAAACTGCCAAGGTACGAGTTTCATTATTTTTCAGTAAAGGCAATTTTAAAAGTTTCAAGAATTGTCCTTTAGAATGAAAAACCCGAATCTCTGGTCATCTCTTTATTGATATAGATACATACTCATGATTTATGAACAGAATTTTTACTATTGCCATAATTTTATGACCAAGACCTTTATTTCTAGTAACAACAAAATCATTTTGACAAAAATACTTTTTTTCTGTCGTTGCATATTAATGATATAAATAAAATAGTCTCTTTCTAATCTATAATGAAAAGTTTCCGTTCATAACATTAAATTTTTCCTAATGCCCATATCGACTTTCGAAATTGCTCTCACCTCGTTCTTCTAATTAAACCTCTGCGGCAAGGAGAAAATAAAAAATATCGTGGAGAATATTTAAGTTCGGCATTCTCATTATCGACTCCTCATCTTCCGGTTTTTAGTGAAAACCCTCAGGGATATAGGGAACAAAAACGAGCCACTATCTCATTTCAATCGGAGAAAATGGCCATAGCAGCCCAGTATTCGGGCAAAAATAGGTCAACAAATACATATAAATTCGTGGTTCGGTTCTTATCAGGCCGCTCCGAGTACTCGGCTCTTTCTCAAACGCTGGCGTTTCTCCTCCTTACTTTTGATAGATAGGTAAACAATTAAAATGTTAATAACACAAGTTCACTAGTATTATTTTAGCACAAAAGGTAGATCAAACATCATTCGTGTTGTTATTTTATAAAAACTTATCTTCGATCAAATTAATCTTCAAACTAGAAAGTTTTTCGCTTTGATTCAAACCACCACACATACACACACACACAACAGGAAGCCTGCATCGCATGCTTTAATAAACAAGGGTAGCAACCGTTGTGGATGGAGCTTTTTCGCCGGGAGCTTCTGATCAGATTGGGAGACTGCCGAAAGAGCAAAGGAAGAGCTGCTGCTCTACCTCCTCACCTCTCTGACTTTCGAGACTGGCTCGAGAGATCGATCCTCGACGGAATTCTCGAGAGCTGCTGATGCCTGCCGCTCGCCGCGCTCGCGCACTTATGCCGATGGTATGTGGGGGACGAGGCGTTTAGCCGCTCGCGCCGCCGCCGCCGCTGCACCGCGTCGCGTTTCGAAGATAAAACAGGAGGAGACGAAATTTATGGGGCATAAATTCACCTTCACGCGGCGAGCCGAGCCCAAGTTTTACGGCACGAGGGGTTCGTAGCGGTGGCGGCGGCGGCGGTCGAGTCCAGCGACGTTGTTGTATGTACAGGTGAGAGCAAGAGAGAGAGAAAGAGTCACCGAGAGCCAACAGATGCTCGCAGGAAATGGGTACAAAATCTCGCTCGATTCCCGCTGGATGCGCGCCTTCGTACGCCTCCTTGCAACTTTATTTCACTCTGGATCGAAGCGTATTACGTTTGGCGTTTTTATGTAATTTTCCTTTGCTTGTGATACTATGCATCCATTTAAATATCATTCGTCTTTGTCAAATATACGTTAATTTTCATATTCGAATAATTATCTAACCCATAAATAATATAAATTATTATAATAAATAATACAGTTATTATACCTTTAAATGTGCATCCACGAAATAAATGAGGATGATAATAATACTATAAGCTTTGCTCTCTCAAAAGTATATAATAAAAATAGATCACGCACAGATAGTCATAGCCGATATCTTTAGAAGAAATACTCAAGAGAAAGAAAAATTCACAGTCGTATTTTTTTCAGACGCATCATTTCCACAAATTATTCGCAACCATGGCCTCCATATATTGGCAAAACTTCCTATACCTTCGGCATCGTCCCGCGCAATTTCCCGCTCTATTTAATACTGAAGAGAGATTTACAAGAGATTCGCTTCGCGCGCGCGCGCGACGCGGATGGATCCCACTGCTCTCGATCGCAACGGAGCTGCAGCGTCAGTGGCGCGAAGGGAGACTATAGGAGAGAGAAAAAGGTGGTAAAAAGAAGAAGAGAAAGGAGAGAAAGATGTAGAGAGCGACGTTAAGTGCTTCCGTTAGCTGCAGTGACGGCGGCGGGGGACTTACGGTAATCGCGTTTAGCAATGACGCGCGCAGGCTGCTTCGCGCCGACGAGAGAGAGAGAGAGAGAGAGAGAGAGAGAGAGAGAGAGAGAGAGACAGGGAGAGGGAGCGAAGACGACGTCGTCATAATCTCTCGCGTATTCTCCTCCTTTTCACTGCAGCGCGAGCTTCTTTTACTTTTACCCAGGGCGTATGGAAAATTCGCCCTCTCTCTTTCGCTATAAATGCATTTGCAGCGTGCACTGGAGCAGTGGCAGCTTGAGAGGTTTGATGCTGTTTCTTCTTCTTCTGCTTCTTCCGCGAATCGCGGCAAAGGAATTTAAGCGAGAGGAGCGCTTCTTTTGATGAATACTTGGTGGTGGTCGGGACTGTAGTATGGCGTTTCTTTGAATTCGATCATATATTGCATAATAGTTTATGCTATTTTATTGAAATTACGATAAGGTAAAGAACCCGATACGGGAACACTTATTAAAGTCCGGAATCTCTATCCTTATAATTCGTTCTACGCAAGGGTTTAATTTCGAAAAATAACATGTTTATTATTGAATCTAGAGTTTTTTTATCAATTTAAAAAGTAAAATGCAGTCGTAAATCTTCTATTTATAGTAGAATAAGGTTTAAGAATAAAGTTATTGTCTGCAGCAGCGAAACAGAATTTTGATCGGGAGTATAGTACTGGAACGGGGTTGGGACTAATTCTGGAATATTTAAGACATATTAAAGTTTGAGCCAGCTGTGGTACTGGAATACGATTGGTACCAATATTGGAATATCTAAAGCACAATTTCCATCTTTGAGGTTAGATTTTGCTTCGACAATTATAAAGTTTCAGTTGCTTAAATCAGGCGCGGGTAGCACATTATTCTACATACGGTCTATTGTGTATTTAATTACAATTAAAAATGTAATTAATTATAAAATTAATCTATAAATTATCTTTGTTTTAATTACTGAATCTTCTTTTCTATTTATATACATTAGTGTATTGCAATTCATTTACTTAAATTAAATAATTTTTTTAAAATAGTTTGCAGTGGTAAAGGAGTTATTAAATTAATAATTATTCTTTATCGGATAGGATATGAAAATTATATCGCACATAAGGGTCATTACCTCTGATGGCATAAAAATATTTGTTTCATTAAAAATAGATGAAATTAATTTCGAAATAATTTTAGTCTGACTGAAATGAATTTTTAAAGTTACCTATTTTATTTAATAAAAGCGTTGAGGTATAATGAGGGACTTGCAAATACTAAAATGAGATTTAATACCGTAAAAAATTTTCACTTCGGACCTGAGTTATTCAGCACTTAAGTGATATTGGATTTGACGCTTTGTAAGCTGAAGAGGAAACGCCCGTCTGCGTTCGAAGAGAATTTTCTTTATCGACAATATCGAGTGCTCTAAATGGAAAGGATGATAGTGAAATAAACTATCGATAATCTATAAATAATAATGTAAAATACAATTATGCCCTGAATTTAATAAAGTCTTTATTTATGCTTGCGTTATAAAAATAATTTTCTTATCAACTAATAACCATCTAATGGCTAAACGCTCATTTAAAATATGTTAATATATAATGCAATGATATAACGATACTTTTATAATTATTTTTACAATAATAGATTATTGCGGAAATTGAACTTTACATTTAAATCGTGACAAAATATCTAAAAAAGAAATGATATTCCAAGTATTGGACATGCTTAAGTGAAAGTTTTATACTTACGATAATAACATTATATAAAACTTTAGTATTAAATGAATTAATCGTTTTGCAATGTTGACAATTTTTATCAAAAATCGGAATGGCAAGAACTTTGGATTGCTTCACATTTACTCGCGAAGAAATTGAAACCGGCAGCGCATCCGAAATGTTTTCTCAAAAAACCCCAACAGTTATTCTCTCTTTTGAAATTCAACTCAAATCCTCGTCGCTCGAGCCGCCAAAAAGTAGAGCAAAAGTCCTGTATAATCAGTCTCAAACAATTTTCTCATCCTTCCAGCAGTCAGCTATACGCTACAAAGAATTAAAAAAAAAAGAGGAGAGCGAACAACGAAGGAGAGAAAAAAGTAGAAAAAGAAAGTTGGAATTAAAGAAGAGCGAATTTAGCATCACTTATGCGCCTTGCGCGTTGACGTTTAGGAGCAAAGAAGAAGCGCCGTCGCAGAGTCGTCCTCGGGAGTTTTCTTCCGTGGCAGGTCTTCCTAAATCATTCCAGTCGCCACTCTCTCTCTCTCTCTCTCGCTCTCTCGCTCTCTCGCGAAAATATACCGTGAATTCGGAAGTAAGCGGTGCGTCTTTCTCTATCTCGCTTCTTCTTTTTCTCCTGGCTCTTTTGAACGCGTTGGTACCCTCGCAGGGCGTACATATACGCCTACGTGAAATGTCCCAAATAATCTCGAATTCGACGGGACAAGTGGGCGGACCTGGCCCAGGTCCAGTGGTACTTTCTGTGCATCTCTCCGTCTCGCTCTGTCGCAGGATGAATAGTGTTCGTTCTTCCTCTCTCACTCTCTCCCACTCTCTCTCTCTCTCTCTCTCGCTCTCTCTCTCACCCTATCCTATATTCCCCGAGCTGCCGTGCGATTTTCTTCCAGCTCTCTCCTCTCTTTTTCCACTTTTTTTCTCATCCCGTCCCCTTTATTTCGCTAGCGTTCTACAACGCCACGTCGCTCGGAATTCCGAGTCAACTCTCGCCTCCCTTGGCTGGAGCTCGGGGGCCGCGGGCTCGCGCAGCACAATAAATAAGTTTACATGCCGTTTTGGAGCGTCGCATCCGCTTGACCGGCTATTTTCCGTTCTGCGCTCTGCTGGACGTACATATATACAATGCAGGAGCAGCCGTGTATTGAATCTTGTACAGTATTGTGAAGATATTCGCCATGCCGAGGAGCAGTAAAATTATGGTGGCCAACTTCTTCGAAAGCTCTTTTTTTTACTCTACTCGGGCTTGCATTGTGTCTCTTTACTTCTTGTCAAGATTGAAATAGTGCTGATACAAACGGAAGTAATTTCAATTAGAATAATAATGTCATAGTATAGATTATTGCGAACTTTTGTATTCATTATTGTAATTTGATTGTGTTAAATTTTCTTTATATAATTTATTCCTGTACATAATAAAAGTAATAAGTACAAATATTAAGATTTCTTAGTTTTTAAGCTATTTTAAATTGTATTATGTTAGAATTTGTAAGCCGTAATACAATTCTTGTATATTATTTTACAGGAATAGTAAACCATATAGTAGTTTATTATATACATAAAAGCATGTACATTTCGGATTTCCCAAATGAAAATGAATGTAATTGATTGTCGTAATCATCAGAATTCAAAATTTCACTTATTTTTATGCTGGAAATATTTTTACATTCTTTTTTTATTTCTATAGCTAATAAGCTTTCCAATTACTCTAGAGGACTGTGCTGATGATTGATCACTTTCCTAGACTGTGATTTCTCATCTTAAATAAAATATAAAATGTAAACAGATCTATTGAAAAATCGCTTAATTGAATGATTAGATATTTTTATTTCAATTGAAACATGAAATCATTTTTTTTTATATCATGTATTGCCAAAAGATGTCAAAAGTATCCATGTTTGTATTCTTATCTTTTTGCAAACGAAAATTAAAAATATTGCGTTTGAAACTGTATCTATGTATGCAATATTGAGAAATTATACAGTATATTTGTAAAAAATTTATATTTTTCAATACAAAAAGGAAAAATACCCATAAAGTTCTGTTCATGAAAATAATTTGATTATTAGTTTTTTTACTCATCAAAAATTTGTATCGGAATACATAGAATCGGTTTTTTTTAAATATTATTTTCATTAAGTTTCTTTTAAATAAAGGAGATGATACAAATATTAAAATGTTAATTTGCAAAATATTAATATTTCACATTTTAAAATATATTATTAAAACTTGTAAATTATATTACAATTCTTGCATATATTTTTACAAAAGTCTTGTAAGTACTTTATCTACAATAAATGATAATACAAACTAAAACATTCATTATCTTTATTATGTACATTAAATACATTAATTAGTATGCACATTTCGTGTTGCGTACAAATTATTAAGTATGACTAATGGTATTGTCAAGGTCATTAGAATTTCTATCCTCGCTTATTTTTGATGTTATCAAAGTTTCTATAAATTGCTTTGCTTTTTGTATATGATATTCCGAGGTACATTCTTTTTCGATATCTACAGGTAATACATCGAGTAATAAGTATTCGAATTTCTTTAGAGGACATAACGTCTCACATCCTTCAATCTTTCTTTCTTCGAATTCTGAGGGAATTCCTTTGTAATATACAACCTATAAAAAATATGAGAAGAAAATAAATATTGTTTTTACCAATGATATATTTTTACGATATCTATATATATGTAGTACTGTACAATTTTGTATAAAGTACTTTTTCTTGACAAACATTATATCGATAAAATTGTGTAAAACAATATTGACTAAAAGAAATTAAAAAAAAAAAATGTTTTCAGAAACATAATAAAATATATCTTTGTATACCTTAACGTAGTATTCGGATCTATCGCTCCAGAGCTCTAAAATAACAGCGCTTGAATATTCTGGAATTTCTATCTTCCCCACTTGTAAAGCTATTAAAACTGACGCGACGTTTAGCTCATGAGCACTATACAGAGAGATTTTTGGCATTTTTTTCCCTCTCGCTACAGCTTGCATATCGTCAATGATCTTACGAAGAACCGTACCTTAAATACAAAAATACTGCATATTAACTTTTTTCTTATTAGTAATTTTCTTAAATTTTAATTCAATAAGTATACCTCCACACAAGCGTTTCAAAATAGGACTGTAATTGCATGTCAGGTATTCAAATAAAGTAGCGTCTCTAATGGGACCATTTGGAAAGTACCCTGTTGTCCATTCTGGAAGAGGCAAAGTCATGAACGATTCAGCTGTTAATGTATGGAAAAGTTCATAAATTTGATTGGTTCTGGTTATATTTAATCCCGTCAGTTCCGAAAGTTTCTTCATCAAATTTTGATATTTCGATAGTTGTTTCTTGTATTCCAAACTATTTTCAACCCTTTGCCTCTCTTTTTTGTACCTAAAAACATTCTGAGGATCAGCAAATGCAGTCAAGAACGTTATAACGTGTAGTTACAGTCCTTTTATGTTGTAGGGCAAGATATCTCGCCCAAAATATACAAGATTACTATAATGTATGAGCTCCTGCTCAAGAGGGTTAAAAAGAACAATTTCAATGTTTCAATACTAAAAAAGACTTACGTGGGACAAAGATGTGATTGAAGAAGTGCATCGTTATGAAGTGGATTGTATTTTATTGGGATTGGTTGCCAATTAAGTTTGGGATGCCAGCGTTGCGGAGCTGTTGGAGGAAAAAGTGCAGCTAAAACCAGCATTAAACTCATCTTTGTTCTATCGTAGTCACTGCTGCGGGCATAAAGCTCCGATGCTACATATAAATCATTCAGTTGATCGTTGTAACGATTTCGTAAGGATTTTCCGAGTTGATATTCCCGCATTTCCCCGTTCTAAATATAAAGATTCGTATTGTTAAAGTTCTAATCATATGTCAATGGTATTTTCTGTTAGCAGAATCGAGAAAATATATTTACATTAGTTAAATCGCCAAGTTCCTTGGGATAATAGCTAAGATTATAGTGAGGATCCAGTGGATACATTGACAGTGGATCTGGAGTACGATCGCCATGTCTGAAAACCTGACCATAAAGTATAGAACAGTATGTCTGATTGTTTTAAATTTTGAAAATAATATTCATCATGGCTTAAGCAATTACCACGTTGATTGCCTCCAATTTGAAGCCTTCTACAACTGCCATATGGGTTGCAATGAAACATGCAAAGAATAATTTCAAGAAGCGAGTGCTTGTCACCATCGTGGAAAGACTTAATTTTCCTGTAATATAAATGTGTCATTGCATTGTTATACTTTATTTAAAATTACTTCATTCAATGAAAATTCACCCAAGGTATATATTAATCCTACTGTCGATAATAATAATAGTAAGAATTAAAAATTATCATTTAGTAAAATCTGTCACTGGGAATTCAGTACCTAATCATAAACTACTGTTAGTTAATGATAAACTGAGTCCCTGACGGAATAATTACAAAGTTATAATATATTTTTATGTTTTATAGGGGATAGACGGAATCACTGCTATTTAATAATATCAGTTCAGTATGTATAAGAACCATTCGTTTATGACGTGTCATTGTATAAAAGATTGTTAGTTTTTCTAAATTAAAATGATGGTTTCTATCGTCTGATAGCGTTTGAAAGAGAATATGCTTTTAATATTTAAAAATTCAGATGTGCTGGAGAAATATGACAACCGATTCTGTTAAGGAATAGAAAATATAATATTCAGTTGCAATCTTTATCAATAAATTGATTTTTTTTTTAATTTTATGAAGTTTTTTTTTGACGCACGCAGCAATCACCCTTTTTCGTGCCTGTTTTCCGAGCGTAATTTGTATACTCGTACACTTGTACAGAATTCACGCTTTCGCCTTCAGGGCGTGCATTAGCCTGCGTCTCGTATTGCAAAAGTCCTACTCGCCGAATAGTCACTCATATAATGTGTTAATTTCGTTCTGTGATATATTTATTGTTTTAATTTCATTTTTTGTATTTTATAATCATTTAACTTATGTGAATTGCAACACTCTCTTAAACTCTCTTTGATAACTTCTACTCTGCAAACGGGTTCTATAGAAGTTCTAATTCTACTGCATGTAAATTACTGGGTACCCAGTTTTGTCTTCATTTTTTAGATACTCAGTAACACGTTATTTACTAAAAACTAATTTAAGAATGTAAGTTTAATAAAGTAGTTCAAATTAATGCTTAAATCTATCAACAGACAAATAAAAATTCAAATTTTTGTAAAATATTCATGTTAGTACAGTATGATATTAGTTTATAAATTGAATATTTACCATATATTAAGGTATACATTGTTGTTGCCTCAAATTCGCTTCGTTACTTGAATAATTTTTTCAAGTGAAGTAAAGAAATGTTTAGTGCACTTATTAAATTTAGTTCATTTTACAACCGTAATTAACACGAATTCAAAGTTGTAACTTTTTTTGAAAACTTGGAGTTTAAAGTACTATTTGCTTTTCACTCACGAAGTCGTGACACGCGCTTTTTAATGTTTAAACCAAGGTTTCAAATGAACAAGCGTATATATTGTATGCAAAAACTGATTAAAATGGTATCTTATCCAATACGTAACTGATTAAACTGATTAAACTGATTAAAATGATATCTTATCCAAAAGTAACACCTATTCAAATATGAATAGGTGTTACTTTTATTCAAATATGAATAGGTGTTACTTTTGGATAAGATATCATTTTAATCAGTTATTAGGTTTATTCATAATAAATTATAAATAATAGATGAATCGCATACAAAGAGCAAGTGAATATAAAAATTCTGTTATACATATAGAATTCTTCTTTCAAAATGTGACGTCGAGAGGCGACGCACAAATGTTATTAAATATATTTTTGAGCCTGGACTTGCGTCCAATAGCTCGGGACTCTTTATGGGAATGTTCTTGGGGAGTGTGTGTGGGTGTTAGTGTATTTATACGTTTTGCCCAGCGAGCTATTTGCCCCTGAACAAATTCGTATAATGTGTGTGTGTGTGTGTG
>UELV01042700.1:0-13421 GCA_900490015.1 Megastigmus stigmatizans
TTTCAGGACACACCGGACAAACTAAAACAACCTTGAAACCCAAGCCTCGTGGACTTCTCTCATGAAAAGTAATATCTGAATTGCACGTTTTGCACTTCACGTGCTGTGTAATCACAGATAATACAGCTAACAGATTCACAATTCTGTAGCTTGATCCATAGTTAACATCAAAATCATCGTCGGACGATTTCAATTTTTTTGCTGACGCACTGACACCTTGAGAATCACTCTCCGCTTCAAATCTATTCATAGGGCGTCTTTTCGAGATACTACTTCGTCGCTGTGTTTTGTAATTGGTTTTTGAACCTTTTTTTGTATCATACACTTTCTTGTCACTCATTTTTATATCAAAACTCAAATTTAAACGAAAAACAGTTCAAGTATCGAGAACGATTTGAGAACTATACAACACAAACAGCGCAGCTTTCTGTATCAAAACAGACGCTATACTAACGTACTTTGCTTCGAAAGTCACGTGACTGACCCAAGAATACAAGAGAGGACATCTATCATGGCATCCTATAAGTTGGCGAACAATAGGTGAGCCGTAAGGCCGCAGGTATATAAATCGCTAGCAGGTAATCGATCGTCCGTTTCGGAGCAGCTGGAGACGCTCAGTAAGTACTTCGAAATTTCAATGAAAAAAATTTTTTTCCTGGATGGGAGTTTTTGTTTCCTATTTTTAAAGGTTCAGAGCATATTTTAAGTTAATAAAAAAAAAATCGATTTTTCAAAATTTCTACAGTGGTATTGCCCCTTAAAATTAGGAGTTGAAGAAAACATTGAAAAGTTTCGCCAAAATTATTTATCCACAGGACCTTTGGTTACGCCTAAAATTTATGCTATATTTTTTCACGTTTTAGACTTTTGTAAAAACAACCTACCATAAAATACCAGCCTATGATTTTACTGTGAACAAGCTATAGAAATAATTCATCACGAATTCAACGAATTATGGTTATATCATAAAGTAAATAAAAATCATGAAGAATATGAGATTTATCTAGTAGAAGCAGTTCGACAATTGAACAATCGTCATGTATAAAATAATAAATGTTATTTATAATTACATGGCAATCATTTGCCAATCACATTTATAATTCTCAGGAATAAGTCTCGTTGCCTGTTTCATGGATTAAGAAGTTATATAAATGTATTAAATATGTTTACTAGTGTTTATTTGTATGTAGGTAAATTAACAAATTTACAAACATGTTATTACTACACGTCGACTTCATCGATTTATAAATTATTTTCTACAATTTTGTAAATTGATGATAAAAAATAATTAAAATATTATTCTGTTACATTACATACATGTCTATTGGGATTTATTTAACTCTATGTTTATCAACGAATTTGTGCTAAAATGTAAAATTAATATTTCAAATATACCCAGTATTTTCGATTTAGAAAAACTTCTAAATTATTGAACTGATCCACATTAACACTTTTTTAGGTTTTTAAACTAAAACTAAATAAATACCGTGTGAAAAGAGTACAGACTGTGTAATTTTAACTATTTTATCAACTACAAATTCTCTAAATAATGTATATTGCAAAAAAAAAAGATAAAAAAAAAACAAGAAATGGATTTTATTCGAATATCTAAAAAAACATACCTTTTTCGATTTTCTGCGCTAGCACACCACTAGCGATACTGTGTACACGCCACTATGCATAGCCTTCAGCCGCGAACACATGCTTGTAGTTATTTAATATATAAAAATACTCTAAATACAAAAATTTTCGGCGGCTACGCCTATGAGTCTATGCTTGAGCTAGCCCTACTCCACTGGCTTTCACGCTGGAGCTCTCGCGAGCGCTGACTTTACTGCCGCTCGCCCCTTCTCTCGGAGCGCGCCCCTCTCGACTGTCCCTCGGACGTAGCTGCTGGCCCACTTGCCTACACAGCTTCATGGACTCACGCTTTCTTTCATACGCGTGCATTCAAGCTTACTTGCGATCGCCCGCTCTCAGCTCTCTTTGACCGGCACCGGCTCATAGTGGTTCCGATTGCTACAAAAACTGACAAAATTCGGCTTCACACAAATTCGCAACTAAAATTATAATAACATACAATGTCTTAAAATTTTCGTAAACAGGTCTAGTTTATGAATCCGTTTCCCTCCGATTATTTATAATTAATTTATATGTGTATATAAGCTACATAACAGGCGTATATGCCGCGATCACGAGAAATGGATTTTCTATCGTGGATTAAAGTAGATAATAAGTTAAAAATTGATTTACTTTTTTCATATACGAGTACATGATATATTTGTTATACTACATTACCTATATGTACATATATAATATTATATAAAATATATTACATGTATATATTATAACGAATTCGCGATTGAATCGAGGATTCAATCATTAATTCGATTGTACGCTCGATCCGACGGCGCGCAAGCACCGAGGATGATGAGCAGGGCAGCGAACGTGGCGCGTGTTGCGAGTAAGAGAGAGATAAGTGATCTCGTGGATTAGAAAGAGACGGCGTGATAGGAAAAGTCGATCGCGTCGTCAGATCGATTTCCGCCGCGACTCACGTCGGGCGTGAGATATAGATACGGGAAAGATATCCGCGACAGGCTACGTGTGTGTGGGTGCGTGCGAGTGAGCGCAGTTTTGAGCCGACTACACCACCACCGAGAGAGCTGCACTGGACCTGCAGGCCAGTGCAACTTGTGTAAGAAGCGTGCCAAGCGAGATTGCCGAGCGCAGCATCGAGTAGGTACTTATTGTACTATAGCGGCGGATCGCAACCGGCGATCCGCGTGTGTATGTGTGCGCGTGTTTCCCGCGGAAAAGCCTTCTGGGTTCGCGAGACGATTTGTAGCTGACATTGTAAAGGAGTATTACAGAATATATTCTTATTCATAATCTAAATTCTCGCATTCGTCATTGTAGTAGAGATTGTTCCCCTTTTCTTCCCGCGATTACCGCCGCCTCCACGGGCACAGTGGAAAAATGTTTTCACTGTGCAGGTAAAACTGAGTAGCTGGCATCGTGAGCGTAACACGGCGCTCACGATCGAAAGTCCGATCAACGGAAAGCGAGACTCGGCAAGAGAGTCTCGCATTTGTACGGAAGCTGTTGCACCTGAACAGCGGGGAGAATCACGGCTAGATATTCCCTCTGCAACGTGTAGGAATGGTAGGAGACGAAAGCGTAAATCAGGAGGGGTTACACCCGTTACAAATGCTGCTAGTGGATCCAGTGGTAAAAGTCAGCGACGAGGAGCGAACAGGACAGCTGTACAGGCTCAACGCGCCGCAGTTGGAAAATGAGCTTTAGCAGAAGAGCTCAAACACGGAGCAGATCCCGGTCGAGCAGATAGAAAGGCCGATTAGGGAGTGCGACGCCGATAGCGTGACGGATGGGTCCGCTACGGGTGACGAGGTGGAGGAAGCAGCACCTCCAATGGTCTTCACAGGACCTCAAGCGGGGGATATCATGATGATATTCTCCGAGATAAAGGAGCAGATAAGATTGCTCAACGAGAGGGTCTCAGAGATCTCTCGTCACTGCACAGCGCTGGAAGGAGCGGCAAAGACTCCATGCGCGTGCAAGCAGAGTGGCAGCGATGGTCGGTTGAGGCCGACAGCGCAAGAGTTCGAGGTGAAGGAAAATCGAGGTATAAGTACGCGGACGCGGGGCTAGAACCCACGACCTCAGGATCTAAAGACGCGCTCCTCAACACTGAGCCAACGCCGCACTGGCCTTGACTCAGCTACAGATCCTACCGACTGCTCATGCCGGTATCACAGGGATCTACCATTCGCCGACTAGCTTCTCAAATTCGCGGCCGTTATAGCACATAAAACTTGGTAGTAGCACATAAAAGCTTTGGATAAGGAAGGACAATGTTTCACTTACTTGCTTAAACAATTTCCAGCTTTATCTAGTGCAAAATTGAAAGAAGGTATCTTTGATGGACCTCAAATTCGTAAGTTATTAAGAGATGAATCATTCGTTAACACAATGTCTGAGAAAGAACGAGCTGCATGCCTGAGCTTTAAAAGCGTAGTTGAAAATTTTTTGGGTAGTCATAAGAGTGGAAACTATAGGGAATTGGTAGTCGAAATACTCAAAAACTATGAGAAATTGGGCTGTTTGATGAGTTACAAGTTGCATTTTCTCGATTCGCATCTTGATAACTTCCCACAAAATCTTGGGGATTATACTACAGCGAAGAACAAGGAGAACGCTTTCATCAAGATATGAAGGAAATGGAAAGACGTTATCAGGGTAGGTGGAATGCACATATGATGGCTGGCTACTGTTGGACATTAAAAAGAGAGAACACTGACAATAGTAGAAAGCGCAAACGCAATCCACTTCACAGGTCATTTGAGGATAAAAGAGTAAGGAAGAGCAGATTGTCTTAGGTTATGGAGTTGTCGGGTTATGGGATAATCGGATTTTATTAGGTAATGGGGTTATTGAGGTAAGGTTCTGAGGTATCTAAGGGTCGTGGGATTGAGTGGTTATGGGATTTTAGAGATAGTTTTACAGATAAAGCAATGTATTTGATGGTTTTGGTGGATTTTGACGAATTTCTTAATTAATTCGTTAAAATCCACGGGTTAATCGGGTTGTGGATTTGTTTTTAGCAGGGAAAAAATACATGGAATTCATGGCGCGTTTTAACGAAATTATATAATTTACTACACGAAACACCTGAATTATACGATACATTTTCTAAATTTGACCTTCTTCTGACCTTGACCCTGACGTGACAGGGTGAAATGGACCATGGATTCGGATTCATCGACCCCAAAAACATATAGATATACTAGTTAACTTTGTTTGCGATTTATTTTCTGAATTTGACCTTGACCTGACCTTGACCCTGACGTAACCGGATCAAATGGACTACGGATTCGGATTCAGCGACCCCAAAAACATTAAATTCACGTGGTCTGGTCTACCGCGCAGGGAACTTTTTTTGTGGGCCTGTGTAATTGTTGTTTAAACAATTAAAAAATCAAAAGAATAAGCACATAAGTCTTAATTATCCGTTATACACTGAAACCAATGCGCATTCTATTTATATATCACACGCTTTTAAGAGGTTTTTTAAATAAATTTCTGATTTAATTACTTATAAAGATTTTTTCGGAGCAATATGCACAAACATTACATGTGAATCCATACGTATTTCATGATCATTTTTTCAAGAATTTTGTAGGAACCATCGTTCACGAAGATCTGATATTTTACTGCGATTTCATAAGGATTTCATTTAAAATCTGCAAAATATGGGTACCCTAATTACGCTTACTTCAATTGTTTGTAATTTCAAAAATCCACTACTTGAAAATATCAACCTCGATCCGCACTGAATATCTAGCCTCAAAATCCAAAAAAATCCAGTGGGATCTAGTGGGATATCCAGCTGGATATCCAGCTAGATTTTTTCGACGGTCTAATAATATATTTGAACGGTGTAATAATAGTATCATTTCTATCAATTATCGACATTTCAAGAACGTTTCTAAAATAACGTTCTCTTAAATTCGGTCTGCTAGCGTATCGAGGACGTTTTATGCGAAGTTTAAAGAACGTTGGTAGGACAACGTTCATGTGAAATCGTTCTAGAAACGTAGATAAAACATAGAGTATGCAATTTTCTTGACTCCTGATTTTTAGTGGAAACTTGCTAGTCTCGTTATAGTAACGTTACAGACACGTTACTATAACGTTTATAGAGTCGTGTTCCTAAAGCTATGTCCCCATTACGTCAATGGTCCCTTTACGCGCATATTTTATTTCTTTCCAGTAATATTCTTTTAGTCTCAAAAACTGACATTTAGCCGTTCGTATGACATCACTGAAACGTTGCTGGAACGTTAATGAAACCTTATTTGTAACGTTATTTGGTTCCAAAGAAATGGTCTGAAACGTTCCTAGAATGTTTTGTGCTATGTGGAAAGTGAAATAATGATATATCGTATTTACATGTGTATAATTTTTATATAAATTTTATGTATGTATTCATTTTAAAATTTATTTATTCTATGTATCGATAGATAAAGATAATTTTCAATAAATTTAATTAAACTGTAGACCCCCAAATTCTTCCTAAACGTATTATAGAAAAAAAGTTAGATCTACGTAAGTTCTCTTTGCAACTGTTACTTGTGGCTTCTGATGTTAGCAACTATAAAATTACGTAGATTCTACATAAATGCTCAGTGATACCTAATAGTAGAAATCTCGCGATTAAAAGGGATTTATACAAATTTTTTTACTTTAACTCGCCATTACTTGAAAGCATGTACATAACATCTTTCGAATTTTTGGAATATATTCCTAAATACATATAGAAACTTATGCTATTTGATAAAACTTTAAGAATATTTTGTAATAGGGCTAAAAAATACAAAACAAAATTCTGTTTTAAATGTTGTATTTTTTTCTTTCAAAAGATAAAAGTGTGTTATAAATTATCGAGTTTCAAAATTTTTAATACATGATACTATGTGGTGAGGGCTAAAGAAGGCTTCGGTAAAATTTCAAGTCAAAATTTTTAATAGATCAAAAGATATGGGTGATTTTGATGTTCTTTTTGTCCCATCGTGCGCGAGAGCCGCGAATCCTTTGTTTATATTTCAGTACCCCATGTTAAAATTACTTAAGTTTATATACTGATGTTACAGAAGAGCGTTTACTTGACCACTTGTGTAATATCTACGAAAGTCTGCAGTATAGCTAGTGCTTTTTTCCCCGTGTATCTTGTCATTTTTGGACTATTACTTTTTGTATTTGGTAGCCTGAAATACTTTTTAAAAAGGCGTTTGATCAATAGTTTCAATTCATGATATTTTCATTTTACATTACATTTCGGACTTGTACAGTCTCTATGATCTTTTTTTTAATTGTCAATAATTTTTAATTGTAATAATTTTTTCTCTACACTCTCTTTAAACACCATTAAAAATGATTTATTTGCAGGCGCTGGGGAATCTGGAAAAAGTACTATCGTTAAACAGATGAAGTAAGTGTTTATGATCAATAATGTTATTGTTAAACTAAGAAGTGCTGGGACAATCATTTATGATCTTTTACGACAAGCATTATAAATTTTGTAATATTCTTTTTTTTATTACTTGCACGAAATTTTTCGTACTTCGTGTCTGTTTTCCGAGCGTAAACTTTCAACACTAGTCCTGAACGTGGACTTTTACACACGCTTGCGTGAACATTCCCGTACTAGTGCAGAAAAGTCTACTTTCTTCATTGAAGTTTTAATTTAAAGGTTGTCATAAATAGTAGGAATATACGCATTTTGTGCACGTAAAATAAGAACGAGAAGGATGAGGGAACATCCATGAGTGGAAAGTTCAACACGAGACGAAGGCAAATGCACGAGCCAAAGGCGGATTTTACACCTGCACTATGTACTATTATACTTATAATAGATCTTCCAAGCCTTTACAAGAGATGCATTATATAAAAAAGGCGTCCATAAAATGACCCGGCACATATCTTATGGAAATTGGGTTTCTCTGAAACTGGCTAAAAATAAACTATGTTTTAGTTTACAGCAATTCAATCCAAAGTTTTCATGAGTGCGAAGTACGAAAATGGCCAGTTTTTGTGATACGGGAGGTCAAAGGCCATACAGGGTGTTATAAAAAGTACCGGAATGGGAGAATAACTCACCAGGAGTAGATTTTCAGGGAAATTGATACAAATGTTGTAGGTTTTTTTCTTGGGTAACTGATGGTGGCTTGAGATTTGACGCTGATCTTGATTTTTAAGGACATTTTAAAGCCAAGTTGACATCGTTTTTAAGCGATAATCCGTATTCTTTCTAGCATATTCGGATAGTTGAAGCAATGTCGTTTTCAAAGCACTACTCTTCGTTACCTATATTAATTTTGTACAAAATTCCATACAATTTTGAAGGGTTTTGATTTGGATAAAAACTACCTTAACCCATTAACGACCAAGACCCCGAATTTTCAACATCTTTTTCAAGGCCTTTTTTCAACTAAAAAAAAGGTTTGAAAAAGTTTGAAAAAGATCATATCCGACTTATTTGGAGCTGTTCTTTCGAATGATGATACGGATTTTTTGTTAAAATACCCCTGCAAAAATAATATGGCGTGTTTTTCACAAAAAAAAAGTTAAAAAATTTGGAAATTTTCAACTTTATGAATTTTTTTCATAAGGAAAATGACAATAATTGAATGACAATAATTCAAAATGCTGCAAAAAAAGTGCAATCGATGTTCAAATATTACGGGAAAATTTTTTTCATGATTCTAAAATATTTCTAACCTCTTCAAAATGTCCATATTTCTCAAAATCCCGAAAGCTCAAAATTTAATAAGCAATTTTTCAGACAACTTCTTAGAGGGCACTTTTACAACTAAAAAGAAGGTTTTGAAAAATTTCGAAAAGATCTTATCCGGCGTATTTTGACCTGCTCTTTCGAATGGTGAGACTTATTTTTTGCTAAACCACTCTTGAACATAAAATATGGCGTGTTTTTCACGAAATGCTCGGATATGATCTTTTTCAAATTTTTTCAAACCTTTTTTATAGTTGAAAAAAAGCCTTGAAAAAGTTGTTAAAAATCGGGGTCTTGGTCGTTAATGGGTTAAGGGAGTTATCTCAATCAATTTTTATGTAGCAAGGCAAATGATTGAAGAAGCTCCAGTTAAAATTTCGCGAGGCTAGGGTACCCCAAAGCCGAGAATTAAATATTTTTGTTATTGCTTTTTAAACACGTAGTCTTATTGGAAAGATTTTCTTTTTTCCGATTACAAATTAATTGACGATTGAAGCTCATCGAAATTCTTTTGAGTGACAAGAGTCAATATTTTTTAATTTTCAGCTATTTTCAAAAGTACCATAGGGTAACTATGTAATAAGAGGGAATAGATAGATGTTTGCTTATAGGTTATACATGCAGAATATGTGCCTGTACATACCGACTGCATTGATCAAATCTAGTGAATTTTGTACTTGACTTCCTACGTATAAGGAGAACCTCCTTAAGAAAATTTATTGAATGTTCATTTCATTGATGTGTGGGTAAATAACTGACCCAATGAAAACGAGGTGACCAGGTCCTGTAAAAAATACTCGTATTATTCGTTTCATTATGTCATAAGGGAGGAAACACTTTGTTTCCATGTAACATATGGTACTTTACTCCCGATCCCCCTGTGTGGCCACTTTATTTTATGGAATTTAATACAAAATTAATATAGATAACGAAGAGTAGTAATTTGACAACGACATTGCATTAACTATCCGAATATGCTAGGATCTCATAAATCTGATAATTGAATGCAATAAATTAAGTTCCGTATTAAAAAAATTTCGTTTATATACCAATATAGTTGACTAGCTTAAAAAATAAAATAACCAGAATTATCAGATCAGTTTACTTTGTTATTACATAAATCATTTTTCAGTACAAATAGAGTACAGTACAAATGATGTTATAAATATATATACAAGTATACACACATTATCAGATTAAACCCTCTGCTGAAATAAAGTAATTTATATATATAAGGTATGTGGAATTTGTATAAAGTAATAGTATTCTTCATATACTTGCAATATATGCAAACATCATATAAATAATTAATAATAAAATTTAAAATATTATTTACATAAAGGGGTTTATATATTTTCATATTTATTCGAAAAGATCTATTGAATAATAACAATTTTTATATCAATTATTTTCATTTAATGTAATAATAATAATTACTAATTAAATAATTACCGATGATTTAAGTGCATTTTTTATGAACAAAAAGTAAGGTTATGATACTGAAATAATTAACTTATCATTCTTATGCTACAATAAATAAAATATTTGTGAAGAAGAATGTAAATTTTCTCTTCATATTAAATCGAATCATTGTCTTCGCGATAAAAATTGAATCGAGTTAGTCTTCGCGACGAAATACGAATCATTCTAGCCTTCGCGGTGAAAAATGAATCATACTAGTCTTCGCGGTGAAATAGGAATCGCGCTAGTGTTCGCGGCGAAATATTACAAAGTGTTAGTCTTCGTTAGAAAATTGAAAAGTGCTAGTTTTCGTAAAAACTGTCGATTTATGATCATTTTGAGGCTATTTAGGGTCTTTGCACTAATTTCTTCACATTTGTTCTTAATTATTCAGGTCTTTCAGAAACTGTTATGGTTTTATATACATTTAGGTGTACTATTTTGTCAAAAAAAAAAATAAGTAATGCAAGGTTTATAGGTACATGGCTCGTCAAAAAAGGCCAAAAAATGGCTAATAATACGATTTTTTAATTTTTTTTTATCGATTTCACAAAAAATTAAGGTAATAAATTAAGTAGGTATAATAGATTTCATCAAAATACCCATTCTAAAATTTTCCTAGCCTTGAACCTCATAAAGCTGATTTTTAAGAGCATTTTGAAAATTTCGAACGCCTGAAAGAAAATGAACCAACATTCGAAAAGCAACTAGACTTCTTGCACTCGCATTAAAATAATTTCGTAGGTAGAAAGAGATAAAATTGAATGAAGATCTGCTGACCTCTCACAAACTGTATTCATTTTGAAAACGGCTAAATTCGTTTTATTCGAAGAACGCGCTAGAAATTTGTAAAATTAGAAAAATATACACACTAGGTCTTTAAAGATGGAGAAAAACACCAGAAGGAATGATAAGGAGACGAGGGTTTAAAATAAACTCAAGTCCAATTATTGCTTTAATAATAAAAGAGGCGTTTATTCTTTTCTTCAAATACAATTTCAATTTTTTTATTGTTTAAAATACATATCAATTACATCTTAATCTAGAAATACATGATTGATGAAAATATCCCGATCCAAGGGAGCGCTCTTTGGCGAACCACCGACTCGTTTACATTTTTTATTCTTATTTTTACGAAAAATTTTGTTACATGAATTTATGAAAATCGCATCGTTTTTTCTCATATCTTCTGTAAGTAGATGCTCAAATTTACATACCGTCGCACTCTTACACATATGATATAGAAACATGATGGTATATTAATCCTCAAATCAATACTCTGAAGCTGCCGTGAGCTTCAGTTGAAACTCTTAAAATTTTTTCGAAGACGAACGAGATGATATTTAGATATTGGTGGTAGCCCGTAGCTGTCAAAGTAAGTTTAAAAATCTATTTTTCTCGATGTAGATGACCACCCAATGCGTTTCCTGTTTAGTATGATCATCCGTGTTACACACTAGTGGAGCTGGTGCCATTAATACATTCGGAATACGATCAGCCGCGTAAACTCTCGTCATTTCGGTGTTTGCTGCATCTACTTCGTTTCTACCCTCAAGAGTACTTTGGAATCTTACGATAGAGTTTTTTCTTTTGTACACAAGTTTTTGAAGCAAAGTGTAAAATAAATCATACTTATTTTCTGGTAAGCTCTGTTCAACTTCTTCGGGTAGGAGTGAATAAAATCACGCCCTTATTGGATGGGCTCGAGAAAAGGCACAGTACTCCTTTAAGACCGATTCTTTTGGCAGCTGTGATAAAAACATAGATCGTCGCTAGTAAATTGTGTTTGTAAGTCAATGATACTGTTGAAAGTGTATTCCTCGATATTTACTACGGTGCGTCCGTAGTTTTCGTAAAAGAATGTCGCCGTCGAACCACGGAATACCAAGCAGACGTGTTGAGACGTAATCGTTGGTAGTTTTGATGTCGTTTGGCAATTCATCGAATCCACACGCAGGGGTAATTACTCAATGCGCAATATTGTGTTCCTGTAGAGAAACAACCACTACTTCTTTGGGTAAAAATTTGTTTTTCTACTCTCTCAACCCTTGGATCTGCATTACGATCCATGACGGTGGCGGCTGCGGCGGCAGAGGTAGCTAATAGATGGAAACGCAAACGATACTAACTCTCCGATGAAAACGACTGATCAAGTTATCTCCTTACTCTCCCCACTCTTAAATTATGCATTAAAATCAGTTATAATTTATCTGGTAAAGTCGATCTCTAATACATTGTCGTATTCTGCGTAAACGATGCAATTTATAGTAGATGTGAGTGCATGTTCAAATCCCACCTCTATGCGCATGCTTCTCGAATGTACGAGATTCTAATGCGAAGCGCAGTGTGCTGATAAATCGTGTGTTAGATCAAACGCAGTAAGAAAATATGCTCTTGCATAGTTATACCTGTTTATCTCAATCCCCTCGTTAAGAAAATGTATACCAGAGCATGAGAATAGTGTGTGAAAAGCATCCACGTAGAGCTCGAAAGTACCTGTAAAACGCGGTTGTAAAGGTCTATTGGGAATTTGCACACCTTCGACGTAAAGCAACAGATGGTTGATTGAGAAATGCTGAAAATTGTACGGATTAAAACTTCGATTCCTGTTGAAGGCTCTATTGTCGACGAAGCCTAGTATTATTCTTTTCGGCAGCTGTTCAAGAATAGCGTTATCTATCGTGTTGCCTAAAATTCCAGCATGCAGTGTAAATAATTTTGCTTGTACCCGAGTAATAGGATATTTAGCTGAAGTTTTCGCCAGCGCATTCGCGTGAGCTAGTAAGACTCCAGGGCTAATTTTAACTCTACACACAATGAGTGTTGCTTCTTTGATATGTACTTTAAATCTGCCGTCATCCGATGCATTCATCAGGCAAAATGTCGTTGCTCCTGATCAGTCTAACTCTCATTTCTACACCATTGATTAGCATTTTATCTTAATTAAACACATCGCAATGCAAGTGTCCAATCATATCGATTAACAGCACCTTGATTGATTGACTGCGGTAATACAGCGTTTGGTGCAAACCACCCTCTGTATCATTGTACCATAAGCTCGCGGTTAAACGCGAGTCCTTAGTTGGCGAGTAGTTGAGTAACGATTCAATGTATGTTCTTTAGGGATATGTGTTATTCGGCGGAGAAACGAGTTTTTTTATTAAAAAAGCATCGATTTTATTGAACATTGAGTGAAGAAAATTGTTAATCGGTGCTACTTTAGCTTTTTCGCCCTCTGTATCAATAGATGTGATTTTCGCTTGAACGTACGCCTAATATACGCCTAATTTTTTTGTTGTATATCATATTATGCGGCTGTCCACACTTACACGTACGTTGCAGTGCGTAATAACCTTTTTGAAATTGCGTCGATTCGAGTACTTGATGCTTGTTTATACCTCTCGATTTGTTTATTTCGGTCCCCAGCTGCTCTATGCTTTTATAAACATCACGTGGAAAGTAAAGTATTTCATTGTCTAGGGGTAATTTTTTACCTTCCTTGCTGCTTGTCGACAATGCCACATTGCTATGTCTTAATCAGGCCTACCAACTTTTTTTCTTAAAAAACGCAATAGTTTGCACGTTTGCCTGGATTACCAAAATTTTTTTTTCAAAAAACCACAAATACCATCTTAAAGTACACTTT
>UELV01042869.1:384-11664 GCA_900490015.1 Megastigmus stigmatizans
CGGGCTAATGAGGTTCCAAGTTCATTGCAGACGGGAAACGTATTGGAAATTCGATTTATAAAGAAAAAAAGGATGGAAAAATCACGTTTTTTTTTGTTTAAACTAAATTTTCTTATGGTTTATAAATTTTTAGAAAAATTTAAAGTTCACCTTCGGAAAGACCGAATCTTAGCCTATAAAAATATGTATTTCCTTAAAGATTCACTAACAAATTGTGTCTTTAGCAGAACGATGAAGAAAGAGTGAAATTCATGCCATCTTGGGCGTTTACGGGTTAATATCGAAACGGGATTAAGGGTAAATTTCGATACTAGTACGATAACGTGATCTAACTCGCTCGTGTGCAAACGTTCACACAAGGGTGGAATCTATTTCTCACTCATGTATCGAACCATGTTTTATGACACAACTTGTGAGAAGCTCAACAACATTACAGGTTGTTTAACTTCTCACTACTAGCATTACAGGTTAGTAGCAGCTGAATTAAAAGTGGATTTCATTTGACTGTTCTGGTTTTAGTGTAGTCTCCAAAATATTCGATAATTAATTAATTGATCAAATTAAATTATTATGGTTAATCTTATTTGATTGTTGTTATGCTAGGGTTTCGAAGCTATATCGATGACTTCTTTAAAATAAAGTGTTTTCAAAAACATCCAATAAGGTATGGAAATTTTCATTTTTACAGGCATTATTAATCTACTTGATTATTGAGACTTATGTTTCTTTCAAGTAATAAAAATTCTTATCGTAGCTTGATAAGTGTGTTAATTAACTTCCTCTAAGAATAAGATTCTGTTGCGTACCTATGATCTTATACGATTTAGCTTTTAAGTTCAGACAATGTCTTGTCAGAAATAAAATACCGAAGTGCAAAATTCTTGGTGAACTCTGAAATTTTGGAAGGCCGAATAGTAGGTGTAGATACCGAATAGCTTTGCACCTACATTGTTTTATCGAAATTGATGAACGAAGCTCTATTATTAACCTAAGGTTTTGCATTCGTTACGCATAATTTTGTATCTTAAATTGGGTTCGATAATTAAGTTGAGAATAATTAAGAATTGCTTATCAGTATTTTAGTTAATCTAATCTTTAATTTGTCTTAACTTTTTTCTTCTTAATCTTTAATTTTACTTAACTGATTTTACAGTATTTTTGTCCTTTTTTTCGTAAGTATTACTTACTCTGCTGATTATTTACATAGTAAATTTAATATTAAATGTATCTTTCTGCACTTTAAGTAGACCCCAAAATTTTCTGAATCTTCAGACCTTAGAAAAACCAGATTTTTTAATTATAAATATTTAAGTTTTTACCTACTTAAATATTTAATACTGTTCATTGCAAGCATTAATAGTTTTTATCAATAAGTATTAAAATGATTACTATCGACTATTAAAATGATTAAATAAGTTTTCCATACATCATATGAAATAAATAAGCTATCCAGTATTTTTCAAAAAGGAAGCAACAATCAATTTTCAGTGTAAGCTAGCTCAGCTAGCTGATCAATTGTCCCTACGTCCCTCCGCGCTCGGTGCAAGCGTAGGCGCGACCGCGAGCGACGAGCACCACTCCCCACCTCTTCGCGCTGCTCCTTTCCACCTTTCGCCGCCCATACTGCCGCCCACTATAGCCGCCCGCTGATTGGCTCATCTACCTAACTTTCAACAATTAATAACTCGGAAACTACTAGTCGGATCGAAAAACGAGAAATATACGTTGTTATTAGAATTTTGTGATGTATCGAATGGTGTATAGCCTGTTATCCGAAATTGATCCATCCTGTATATACGACTAGGTATGCATTTTATACGTAAGGCAAGAACGAGCATAAGAGATAGATAAAGGAATCGTAAAAAGAAATAAATTTAATAATTACAATGGTCGCTGCATCTATTTTGTATATAGTAGTATAAAGGATGAATCAATTCCATCGCATTTGCTATATACCATTCGATAGATCGCGAAATTCTAAGAACGACGTAACTTTCTACTTTTTTTGATCTGACAAGTAATTTTCGTGTTATTAATTGTTAAAAGTTTGTAAGATGAGCCAATCAGCGGGCAACTACAGCGGGCGGCAGCTGTAGCAGCGGGCAACTACAGCGGGCGACAGCTATAGTCAAATGAGTTTAAAAACTGCATAAATTCCAAAAATTTCTTCAATTTTTATGAATTTATGCAGTTTTTGAACGCATTTTATTATTTAATCTAAAAATTTTAATTTATACAACTCTTCACACCATAATAACATTAATTTTAAGAAGCTTATCTTTGGCAGAGCAAAAACCAAGAAAATTTAATATTTGAGAATTTTCAGTTCTTTTTTTGTTTAAATCGGCCATATTTTTTTTATTAAGTTCTTTAGAAAAAACGTCAAGTTCATCAAGAAGGGCATACTCGAAAATACTTGGGAACCAATTTCGATCAAAATCGAAGAAAAATTGAGCAAATGGCAAGAAATCAAAGTCAAGCGCCAACATCATGTACATTTGGTACTTTATGGGTTATGATCATCCACCACGGCTCAACGCATTATACCGACACATCTCATATGTGGATTGACATAATACTTGTTGACGATAACGATATGGTACGTGACTTTGGGAACAATTTAGCACCTTTTCGCAGTAGGCACAGCATTATTGATGTCACTATTGACCTTCGTATTCGTTTCTCCTCCAAACGATGTTTTTAGTTTCAAAAACTATCATAAGATAAATTATGAGAAGCTTAATGAATTTCTGTGTCGCTGCGACTGCTCGTCATTTGACCCACCAGACTCAGACTTTACCTTAGATGGGGCGCTTGATAGTCTCGATTTAAATCTATTGGAAGTTATTAATGAATTAGCGCCTTTAAAAACTGTCATTCCACGTTCAAGCACCATGGATTGGGACCGAACCTCAGCTTCTCATAAACAAACGAAACGCTACGCATCGACGTTATAAGACGACCGGGAAAGCTGTCTGGCTAGATGAGTTTCTTCGTCTCCGCAATGAGGTCGACATGCGTATGGATCAAGAGCGCACCTCCTATTTAAGTAATCAATTATCTAATGCTCTTGATCATAATAAGGATCTCTGGAATCAGATGCGTAATCTCGGCCTCTTGTCAAAGAGCATAGAGGAGTTACATAGTTTCACCCCGGACGAGCTTAACTCTCCCTTTGCAGGTGTGTCGGTCGCACCCAATGTAGACATTGAAGATGTGATGGACATTATTTTTTTTGCTTCTGAAGATGGGGTTTTCTTCAAACCAATTAATTTTGCTGATGTAGTTCTCGCCATTTCCCATTTTTCATCACAGGCGAGGGCTGTGAACGATATACCGCCAAGCGTAGTAGTTAAGTCTCTGCCAGTGTTGGAGAATTATATAGTTCGATTATTCAACTCCTCTTTTGCTCAGGGAGTCTTTCCGAGTGCTTGGAAGAGAGCACAGTTGGTTGCCTTAAAAAAAATTGTAGCGCCGTCATCATCTTCGGATTTTCGTCCTATTACCCTACTGTGCTTTCTGTCTAAGGTACTCGAGATGATTGCACACTCCCAAATCTCGGAGTATCTCGCTGCAAACAGCATTCTTGATCCTTCACAAGCAGGGTTCTGACAGCATTACCGTACTCAGACAGCCCTGCTTAAACTGACTGATGACATACGCCTAGGCATTGACAGGAGAATGGTAACCTTGCTGTTGCTTTTCGATTTCAGTAAGGCTTTCGATACCATATCTCCTTCGAGACTGTTGCGCAGATTACGCGATCACGAGTTCTCGAGGTCCGCACTCGTGTGGATTAAATCGTATTTACAAGGCCGTACTCAACACGTGTTATCAAAAAATGGTTGTTCTTCGTGGGTTGAAACTAATTTGGGTGTGCCACAGGGGTCGGTCCTCGGTCCTCTGCTCTTCAGTCTCTATATCAATGACCTTAAAGATCTATTTGATCGTCGGGCCGTCAGGCATACACTATATGCCGATGACATCCAGGTTTATCTGCAGACTCCTGCAGATGAAATTCTGGCGGTAATAACTCGCCTGTCTGATGCGGCGCGGCTCGGCTCTTCAACTCAATACTGGCAAGGCCAAAGCTATAATGTTTGGTTCAAGAAAATATATTAATGATTTGAAGGAAAAGGGATTGCCATGTGTTGACTTGGAGGGAGGGGCGCTTGAGCCTTTTTCCGACTCAGTCGTGAGTCTCGGTGTTACAGTAGATAGTAAATTAACGTGCAAACCGCAGGTCGATTATTTAACTAAAAAAATAAATAAAGCCCTTTACAGCTTGCCGTTTATAAGGGCATGTACCACAGAGACTTCGCGCAGAAGATTGGTTGAAGCCCTAGTCGTACCCCATCTAGACTATTGTAGTGTTGCTTGATACTTCAGCCAAGCAAGGAATACGGCTACAGAGACTGAGTAATACATGTGTAAGGTATGTTTATGCTGTTAGGAGGGACGAGCACATCGCTCCCTATAGAAAGCGACTGGGCTGGTTGCGTGTTGATACTCAAAGGAATTAATTTTACGCAATTATTATGTATAAAATCCTCGGATTACATGAACCTCAGTATTTGGCAGCTTATAATATCATAGAAAGAATTTGTGTAATATATTAATATGTGCATACTTCGCCTGAAGAACAATATTGTAAAAGAAAAACGTAATAGAGTATTGCGACGAGCGCCCCTCAACTACCACAACCCGGCAAGCCTCGGTGCTTTCGCGCAGATGATTACAGGCGTGTACCTCCCACCCGCGAGAGAGCTGCGCACGCAGCCCACACCGCCGAACGCTCTCGCCGCCGCCGTCGCTATCGCGGCTATAAAAGGCGACACACGCGGTCGGAGAGCAGAGTCAGTCCGGTGCTCCAGCTCTCTCTATCCTGGTGCTCCAGGTAGCGAGCTGCCTCCTGACCGGTGCCCCGGGTTGTCCCCGCTGTAGGCTCGGTGCTCCGTGCTACAGCGCAACCAGTCCTCGCGGCTTGACTATCGGCGCCCCGGTGTCAAGTCTCCAGGGCTTCCCTCTTCCCTCACCGCAACGCGTCCGCGCCACCGCGACACCGCGACACCGCGACACCGCCGTCCGGCAGTAGCTAACGATTACCTAGTGCCCCAGTATTCTCTAGCTTCGCCATCCTGTGCTCCACCACAACGGCGCTCCGTTGTGGAAGGACAAGGCCGACCCCGATCACACACCTACCCAATCCGCGTTCCGTGCCGTCTAGTCGCGCCATCTAACGGTGCCCCGTTGATTGCGCGACTGAGCGGCTACTGCCTCGTTTACCGACGGTGCTTCGTCGTAAACGAGACAGTCGTTTAGCTTCACCGTAGTTTTGTAATCTTGTTTATCCGTAGACACATTGGGTAGATTTAAATGTAACCCCGTACATACAGACACACGTTCACACACCGACACTAGATGTATAGCCGTAATTGTATCTCAATAGAGCGCTCTTAGCTACGCTATCTTTTTGTATTTAGTTTGTAAGGCCAATTTAATAAACATAGTTATTAAAGAAACGCCTGTGTTCCCCCTGACTCATTCACCCAGATCCACGAACCCTGTTTCCTTTCTCCTACCACAGACCACGGAAAATCCCTCGGTTACAGTATTATTGTCATTTAGTTGTTTAAAATATTTACATATAACCTTATATCTATCTATCTAGCTCTATCTCTATCTCTATCTCTATCCCTATAGCTCTACATCTCTATATCTCTACATCTCTATATCTATCAATCTCTCTATCTGTCTATCTCTCTACCTCTCTATTTCTCTATCTCTATATCTCTACAGCTCTATGTCTCTGTATACCTATATCCCTTCATCTCTGAACCTCTCTATCTCTATATCTCTATCTCTATATCACTATATATCTGCATCTCTATATCTATCTTTATACCTGTTTATCTCTTTATTTCTCCATCTCCGGAGCTATATATCTATATCACTATATATCTATCTCCATATAGCTATCTGTATCTCTACCTCTGTCTCTATTTCAATTTCTATCTCTATCTCTATCTCTATCTATAGCTCTTTCTATATCTCTATATCTCTATATCTTTATATCTATATATCTCTATATCTCTCTGCCTCCTTATGCCTCCTATCTCAGTGTCTTGTTACCTCTTTTCCTCTGTATCTCTTTATCTCTTTATCTATGTATCTCTATATCTCTTTATATCTGCATTTCTGAATCTCTGTATCTCGGTATTTCTGTATCTCTGTATCTTTGTATCTCTGTATCACTGTCTCTGTCTCTCTGTCTCTGTCTCTCTGTCTTGTCTTTCGCTCTGTCTCTGTCTCTGTCTCTCTGTCTCTATCTCTGTCTCTCTGAATCTCTGTATCTCTGTATCTCTCTGTCTCTCTATCTCGGTATCTCTATATCTATATATCTCTCTATCCCTCTACCTCTTTACCTCTCTACCTCTATATATTTCTATGTCTCAATATCGCTTTATGTCTTTATCCCTGTTTCTCTATATCCCTTTTAAGGAACCCTCTTATACAAAATCTGCAGTTAATTTTTGCATGGTCTGCGATTACTGTAAATTTTTTTTGAACTTCTGACCGATCTCAAGTGATACTACTGTATAAACGGGTATAAAAGGCCTCTGCTTTACCGATGTCTGACTGCGTTAACTTAAACTACTGATTTAAAGTTAGTGTGTTTTCACCATATATAAATTGTTTTTGGAGTATTGGCGACCTATTTTAAAGTCTTACTAGCGTTCCTTAAATATTCAAGCGTTTTATTTTTATTTTTATTTTATTTATAACTTGCTTAGTCGCTAATTAATTTAATTTAGCTTGGTGAGAAAAAGTCATAGCTGAGTACAGAGTAATTATTTTATTTTGGTAAGTAGATGAGCGAGTATGTGTGAAAATGTTCGAAATTGTTCTATTAGGTAGATTTTTGATCGAAAGGCGTGTAAGCGTTAAAACTATTTAGTGGAGTTCGCGTGTTGCTCTAAATGCTCGCGAACTTTCCTGGATGGTTACGTGGGAGAGAGGTTTTGGACCAGAAATGAATTTCATCACTACACAATTTATAATGAAAAAATATCACGCTGTTTTAATGTTAATCACAGCCAATGAAAGTGTAATAATAAAAATTGCCTATTTTTTGTGTTGAAAGAAATCCGTTTAAAGTGCACGCACGTATTACCTAAGTAACCTGAAAACTTATAACAATAACTGTGTTTTTATCTTGATATGAAATAACTTTGATTTTAACTTAATATGAAATGAATTGTAATTAGCTTAAAACTAGATATATCTCGAGGAGAGATTGACGAAGCTTTGCCAAAACGTAAACGTTGGCCAAAATATCCATGCGACTGGAAAAGTGCTCTCATTCGTTCGAGAACAACGACTCACTTTCCGTACGCCGGTATATGTCGAGAGAGCGTGGGAGCGAGAGAGATAGCGAGAGTCATGATGGCGCGCGACTCGGCAACGCCGGACTGTGCTCCGCGAGCACATGCGCTAGAAAAAGAGAGAGAAAGCCAATGATGGTACGCATCGCAACTCTGTCTCGCTCTCGCCTCTCACACTGCTACTGCTCAATTCGCGCTGTAAACATATTCACGCGAACAATGTGGCACTTTAATTTTTAATTTTTAGTTTACCTGCGCTATATTTTTTTATCGTAGTCACTTTTACATATTATATATATTTACTGTACATGAGTGTGTGCTGATTGTGTTTTTTGAATTGTGTTTTGGATTATATGCGGTATTGTATGAGTTGAATTTGCTTGTGGTATGAGTGAGCGAGTGTGTCCTGCGTGTGACAAGCTTATTAATCGTGGAACGAAGTCGATTAGGAAATGCAAATCGTGCAATAGGACGTTCCACACTTTATGTTTAAAGGGCTCTTGGACCTGGGATACGGTATTTCATCGCTGTGCACATTGTCGAAAGGCGTATTCCCCGTTTATATTGGAACGTGCTCCTCAGTTAGCGTGTGAAACGGCTTCACAACTATCCACCCCCCTCTCATTAGCTACTGTATCGTCTCGTAGCCGAAAGCGCCTATCTCACACACTCTCTCCACCCTCGCCATCTTTAAAACAACAGTCCCAGATCAACTGTCTTGTTCAGCACAACCAATCTTCACTTCCTTCACTTATGGAAGAACAAATGCCATCGTGGTTTACAGCCTGGGGGGAAGTTTAACCCCTTTGTTAACTCTGCTGCGGCAAAACTTGATGAGTTGTCAGCGCGGTTGAATGGTTTGGAGGCATCGCAAAGTGCTGTGAGAGTCGAATTAGCTACACGTGCTACGGTCATGAATCTTGTTAACACCAGCCTGCTGACTGAGTCATGTGAGATTCGCATTTCTGGGAATCCGAAGAGCTATTCGCCGACCCCTTCATCGGCTGTTGAGAAAATCTTCGCTGCAACTAATAACATGGGCAATTTAAACTTCATCCCAGCTGTCCGTGTGATGCCACCCTCATCAGATCCTTCTGAGGGCAGTGTTATGGATGTTAGCTCTATTGTGATTATGGTTAAGGCAATTTCTTTTAAAGGATAAGACATCTCAGTCAATTTTTGAAGAAGGAGGAGATCGACAAATAATAATGTCAGCTATTTGGCCTCGTCCTATCTATGAGTTGCTTTGTAAAGCAACTCAAAAATCTAAAGCTCTCAATTACTTGCGCCCTGATGCTTCGTCCCCACTTGTACCTGTACATTCTGAGAATGATCTCATGAACCTTTCAGCTCATTCTCACCATGATCGAGAAATAGCCGCCCAGCCCAGAAATTTCAAGTCGAGAGGTTTCTTTTCAATATATCATAGTAACATTAATCATATTTCTGCGCATTTTAACGATCTTGAGTTTTTTCTTGCGGATAAACCCATGCACGATGCCATCGCTATTACTGAAACTTTTCTCTCACTTGATATATCGAACGCGCCCTTTACACTTGCAGGTTATAACCTACTGCACCAGGGTCGGATCGGTAAGCAAGGTGGTGGCGTTGCGCTTTATGTTCGTTAGTGTTACAAATCTAAATTGCTCTGCAGTTCTAATTATCAATTTGATAATAGTCCGGAGTATGTAATGGTTGAAGTAGAACATGAGGCTATTAAAATTTTAATCGTTGTTGTATATCGTCGCTCTCGTGGTACATATCCTACTGCTTTATTGCATACTCTTTGTAACTTACTACCTCAGCACTCTGATCTTATAATCACAGGCGACTTTAACTTCCCAATGTACATGAAACACCCTGACTCCGACTTCTTCTCTAATCTTCTTGAGCATAATCTTGAACTTGTTTCATCTGAGCCAACTCATCATATCTTTCACGAAGACGGGACGCATGGTGATACCTGGCTTGATCTATTCATCGTACCATCAACCAAACTAGTCCGTGCATATACAAAAACCGATGTACCTTTTGCAGCTGGACATGACTCAATTTCACTTGAACATGATCTTCTGTCCCTTGTCTCCAAACCTAAGTCTATTTCCTATCGCAACCTTAAAGATATGCACCTAATGCACACTTTGCTTCTGTTTCGCGTAATTCATCACCACTTCAACCATCTGATGTTGTCAATATTGTGAACCGTCCTTTGCTTGGTACAATCCCAGGTTTATTTGAATTTCTACCCATCTCTGGATCGGAAAGAGATCGTGCTCTCAGTAAGGCTACCAAAAATTGTACTGGTCCTGACCTCTTATCCACGCACATGCTCAAAACATCTTACCCAGCGCTTCGGCCTTATTTGATTGAACTTTTTAATAAATCGATAGAGCAAGGCGTTTTTCCAGACATCTGGAAAATTGCTTCCAGTTGTACCCCTTTTTAAGACGCAGCCATTCAGCTCACCCTCTGACACACGCCCAATAGCCATTCCTTCTGAGTTGTCTAAGCTTCTTGAATGTATGATTCATGATCAATTATTAAATTACTTAATGAATGCTAAGCTGTTTGATGAGAGACAGTCTGGTTTTAGACCACGACACTCAACCCACACTGCTTTACTGGGATTTACGGAGTACGTTCGTCGTGTAGTTGATAAGCTCATGGTTACTGCGTTGATTCAATTTGATTTCTCAAAGGCATTTGACACAGTCTTTCACAAATTGTGAGTGGGTCATTATCTGATCCTATTGATACCTTCACAGGGGTACCGCAGGGTAGTGTCCTTGGCCCACTCATCTTTGCAATTTTTATTAATGATCTTCCTCGTGTTCTTAAATTTACAAAGCATGGAATTTATGCAATCCATAGGCGCATCTATTTGCACTGTTATCCATCAAACCTAGCTGAGCACATAATGGAGCTTAATGCTGATGCAATGCATGTTTTTGAGTGGGCCCAGAAAAACCTGATAAGACTGAACCCTGAAAAAACAAAGCTTATCGTGCTGGGCAGTCGTCCATTTATTTCTGCTCTTGATTTTAACGCTCTTCCTGCTGTATCCATTAATAACATCGCCATTGATTATGCTGATACTGTTAATGATCTTGGATGTCAAATTACTAGGACACTAGACTGTGACAAGCAGGTTAGTCGAATCTCTAGTCGGGTCCATGGCGCTCTCTACTCCTTGCCCTTCCATCGTCATGCTCTCTCACGTAACCTCAAATAACGTCTTGTTGAGACGTTGATTTTCCCTCACTTTGACTGTGCCTGTGCCGTCTATAATGATTTAACGCAAGAACAGAACCTCAAGCTGCATCATCTGCTTAACATATGTGTGCGATTTGCTCATTGTTTCATTCCATGGCAAGCCCCCATTACACCTTATCGCTTATCGTTAGGGTGGCTCACAGTGGATGATAGACGTCTGCTGTTGCTGACTGCGCTGGCTTTCGCAGCGCTGGTTTTGTCGTCGAGTGAACCTTCCCATTTGCGGGCTATTTTTACTTTGCGTGTAGATCTTTCTGATCGCCGAATCTCGCCTCGCTTTATTCCTGAACCGTTGGGATACTCTGTGCCACGTACTAGAATGCTTGAGGAATCATTTACCATCAAAGCGTCTAAATTTATTAACTCCCTCAAAGAGCACGAATTAACGATTGATCTCAAGTATCTACAGCGATTTAAACTCTTGGTGCATACGAAGCTGGTGGCTAGTGAGGTCTCGCAGTGGCGTCAGAGAGTTGCGCAGGATGCTAGATTAACTCATTAACGACCAAGACCCCGAATTTTCAACAACTTTTTCAAGGCCTTTTTTCAGCTAAAAAAAAGGTTTGAAAAAATTTGAAAAAGATCATATCCGACGTATTTTGAGCTGTTGTTTCGAATG
>UELV01042931.1:0-15967 GCA_900490015.1 Megastigmus stigmatizans
CGCTGAGTCTAAAAGCACGGTTGCCTAACCTATAACTTTTGTGATCGTGGTAAAATTTTTCAGAATGAAAAAGTAGCACTTGTGGAAGTCTCCACCAGGCGGCTACGGACTTTCTGCACAGCTTATGACGGCTCTCGCAAGTGGTGAGAAATTGACTCGGTTAGTATATAAGAGAACTTTCAACAAAATCCCTTACATGCGAATATGCGTTAAAGTATAGCGATATATCAGTATAGCGAAGTTATAGGTATATTTATACGAAGTTATAGGTATATTTATAAATTTATTCATATGTTTAGGAGAACAAGAACAGGCGAGCGTCTTTGAAATGTAAAATAAAAATGCGTTGCGAATCCAATATAAGTAAATTGGTCTAAAATAAGTATGTCAAAAAATGATATATGAATTCAGGTTTAATTTGATAATTCTAGAAAATAAGAATTCTCCGCGATCCATTAAATAGAAAAGCATATATAGTATATTGAATTCAAAATTTATTTTAGTTTTTAAAAACATTCTTCTGGTATAGTAATAATTAAGAGTAAATAAATTAAAAATTGCTATACTGGTATAGTAATTATTAAAATAATATTTTCTAGAACTTAGCATACTTCAATTTTACTATACTGTCTACTAAACATTAGTAAACAGCGACTCTGTCTCACCATTGCTGAATATTATAGTAATTTTTCATGAAGTTTCTCGCAATTTTTAGTGAACTATTTTTCTCCGTGTATAAAGTTACAAAATGGTGCGTTTGCTTGAACGGGATGTTAAACTAGTGAAAACGATGATAATAGACATTGGCTGTAAATGCATCTTATACAAATTAAGTGGTATATTTTTAAAAAAAAGTATCTATACACATATAAGATCCTGTATCAATGATTTACACGACAAGTAACATACTGCAACCAACGCGAAGGTAACATTAATAAAGATTCAACCGTTTCCTCATCCGCCAATATACAAATTACCCCAATTTTATCACGCGAATATATTCTCAACAGTTCGCTCCATAAATCTCGCGACCGCGTTCTCGCACTTTACCCGGGCGCATTAAAACGTTGAGAAAAAAAATTAAGTGCAGCGGCGGCAATCGTAAATATTCATAACCGTATATATACACACACGTGTGTCAGACTTGCTTCTATCGGTACACGATATCACGGTATTATATAGCCTCGGTCAACGCCGTATAACAAAAAGTCCATAGCGAAGCGAGAATGACCGATGGCCGTCTATATATACGCTAGCAAGATTATCAAAAAAATAATTACAAGCTATATATACATTTGCGCTGTTTACCCAAACGCCTGCGATAAATTTCGTTCGGTTTTACATTAGCAACCATCTCGTGGCGGCCCATGTCTCTAAACATGTATAACAAAAAAAAAAAAACCAAGCGTGTGTGTGTGTGCGCGCGCGCGCGAGAAATTTATTGCGCCAGGAAATTATATACAGCCGGGGGTTGGCACAGGGCTTGCGTATATATACGTGGCGCGGGGGTTTTGGGTGAAATTTTTCTGTCTAAGCGATGTTAGGAGAGCCCGATGCATATACATACTGACGGCCTAATGAACAGTTGGTTCTTGTATATATATTGGATAGCATCGTCTGCGGTGCTGTTCTTATATGTGTGTACATGTGTGTGCGTATACAGCGGCAGCGGCGACGGCGGTGGCATAGTAGTAGGTGCGCGCGGCCGGCGTTCGCTTAGGCCTCGTTATATTACGGTAGCGCAGCTGGCTCTCTCTCTCTCTCTCTCTCCCCTTTTTCCTAATCCCTTCGTCCCTCTCTCCCTCTCGCTCACCCTCTCTCTCTATCTCTCTTTCTCTGTACAGCTCTCCGTGCGTAGACGCCTAATAGACGAGGCACAAAAACGAGCCGATGAAGCGAATTTCCCATAAGCGCTTACTATTGCCTGCACGATTCTTAGAGAGAGAGAGAGAGAGAGAGAGAGAGAGAGAGAGACAGACAGATAGAGCATTTGGACGGTGCGATGGAAGAATCGGGATACGTGCGTGACGAAATGGTCGACAATGGTTTTCATGTGTGTGTGTGTGTATGCGAATCGATCGATTGATAGTTCGGCTCGAGGGTAATGGAGGGTAGTAGTGGTGCTTCATGCCAATAATTGTATCTGTTTGAAATTTAGCCGAGTGTAGGTTTAACCTACGAAGGTACTTTGCGTATCCATATCTTTTTTCATGGATCGTAATACATTTCTGTGCCCACGATTTTTCGAACGTTATTTTCTAATTTGTTCCTCACTAGTTTATTTCACAAGATATAATGATAACGTGTTTATTTATGACTGTTTGGTTATAGTCGTATTCGCTTATTATACCTTTTGCACTTTTTGATTATCTGAAAAATATAACTGTTGAAATTGTGTTAAACAACATTTGTATATGAACTTCTAAATTAGTTATACCTTCACGTCTACTATAGCAAAATAGTGTATATCCATTGACTAAAAGAACTGAATAATGAACCAATGAATTTAAGTTCGTTTTATATTAAAACTTACGTTAAGCAGATGATTTTTATTAAATACTTTCCACGATATTATTTTACAGATACATAGATTTCATTCTAACAGTTAAATCTTGCTCATATATATATATATATATTTAATAGAAAGAACACTATACTAGTTTTCGCACTTGCAGCTCAGACTTAGGAGTTCATCATTTTTACTGGAGACTAATTTTCTATTTTATAGCCGTACAATTTTCCAAAATCAAAGTAACTCGCCAAGTTATATATCATAAACATCACAAAAATCCACGCGACAATAGCCGCAGCGCCATTACACGCTCGTGACAAAAAAAGTTCCGAATTGATCGCGTAAGCGCGCAGAGGCCCACCTCTTAAACTGCCCATTGTATCAGTCAAAACTGGCAGTAAAATCCATAAAACTCCGCGACAATGTACATCCTCAAAGACATCGCACACGAGACTCAGAAAATCATCCACTGCGTGACACACACACACACATCCTCCAAAAACTTCCTCTCACCTTTTCCTATGCGAGCAAAGCAAAAAAAAACGGAGATGTGTCCCCCGTAACGCATCCGCGCGCATCCCAAAAGGCATCGAGTAGAAAAAAAAAGTGTCTTTCAATTCGATCCTCTTTTTTTCTCTCTGCCTTCCACACATCAATCCCGGAAAAAGGGGCCTCCAGGGGGGTGCAGCTGCGACCGTTACGAACCGTGTATATATATACGCGGCTTATGTGTATACCTGCACACGTGACACATTATGCGCGCGAGGAATATAACGAGCGCATCCGAAGGTGAGAGAGAGAGGGAGAGAGAGATATACAAACGATGTGCTAGCATTATAATCTGTGCAGGGCTCGATGTGCGTGTGTATGTATGTGTGTGTGTGTGTGTGTACATAGCGAATGGTGAAATCAGAGGAAAAAAAGAGCTTCGCCGCCCAAACGATGTATATATGTACAAAGCAAAGGGATCACGTCGAAGGATCCGGGCGCGCGATGCGACGAAATTTCGTTGAGGGGCTGCGGTATATACGCTTCGTTCGCTGCTTCCTTTTGCCCTCTCTCTCTCTCTCTTTTTCTCATCCACCCTCAGCTTAATTCTCCTCTGTCTCTTACTCTATGCCGCGGCTCTCAAGGATATAAACGTACACACGATCGCTGAGGTGTATCTACTTTGTCCCGCTTGCGAGCGAGACTTTTTGCTCGTAGTTAGGATCTCTATATTACCTTCGAAATTTGCGATCGAGTGTGGCCACAGTATCGGATTATCGTAGGAAATGCTTCCGTTTCCTTTTTATTTTTAACGAAGCTTAAAAATGATGGTGGGATACAATAAAGTATTAATGATCATATAACATCAATTACAAGTCTGAATCAATTCTAGCTTTTCATCAAGACGTGAGCCAGTCTTCAGTTTGAAAATATCGCTGAATATCAGTAAGTATAAGTAATTTTATATTATTAAGATTAAATTGTCAAAGGTCTAAATCGCTGTTTAAAATTCCAGTCAAGATTTACGAGACTTGTCCGAAACTTTTGTTTTATTTAATTTATAACGGAAAGTCAATATTGCAGTAGAACCATAATAATCTCTAGCGTGCAGACAAATCCCTCTCATTGGATACTTTTATGCATTAAACATGATGAAATTATTTTGTAACAATCATCGATCGCAATCGATTTAATTTGACTAAATAAATGATTGTTGCAAATTAACTTTCTTTGCGACCAATCAATTTATCTCATCCTGTTTAATAAGTTCGGAACAATTATACGTTTATAAAATTTTCCATAGAAAACTTGGCATTAACAATCAGTTTTTACTTTACACGTTCCCATTCATATTTCACTTTTCTCCAAGTACGTGTCCCCTTAAAAAAATTTCGCCGACACTCACAAAAGAGAAAATACCTCCTATAAATCAAAAGTATATCTTACCGTTTCCCTGTCTCTCGTTTCCGCGCTTTTCAACTAAGCCACTCGCTCTCTTTACTTCCAGGTTTTTCCTCACCTTTCTCATCCCGCCTCCTCTCTTCTTACCCGGCAGCCGCTTCGTTTTACCAAAGGAGAGAGAGAGAGAGAGAGAAAAAATCGACCCGATCATTGCATACAATTTGCAGGCCCAGAATAAAAAAAAAAGTGGAACGCACAGTGTAGCTGAGCGCAAAGCAATAGTAGATCCACCCTTGCATAGTTTTATTAGGATTTTATTACCACGGAACAAGCTGACGCACGGATGTTTAGTTCGCCAAGCCCACTCCAATGTATTCCAGTCCTTTTTTTTTCACTGCGCTCTCTTTATATTTTGTTTCACGGAATGAGCGTTTCCGGTCTAAGGAGTCTCTATGCATACGCGAGCGTCTGTTTGTGTGTTTGTGTCGGGTATAATAGTGTGCGTGTAGAACTCGCGAAGGGACATCGATTAACATATAGGAGCCGTTGTGCCTCCTTTTTTATATTTTTTTTATTCGCCGCTTTACGCATGCGTTCGAATTGGAGCTAGCTAAGCTTAATGCGCCTTGTTTCGAATGTCGGGTAAATACCAGGAAGTGCTGTGTCTCTACAGCTATTGTACACTTGTGGAAGTGCAACTAGATAATATTACTATCGTACATTATTTTTTGATACACGTACATAAATAATTGTTTGTTATTTATAGATGGTAAAGGAATTATTGACGTATTGAAACAATTAGGTGAAAAAAAGTATTCTTGTCTATAATAGTAATGAGCCATTGCATTGATAGTCTTTGGTTTATAGAAAACTGGATTTCAAAATAGATATAAAAACTTATTCTATTGGCTTAAAAATATTTACTATTGCTATGAATTTAAAATTTCATATTTTTTGATAAATAACTAATAACCGTTACGATTGGTATTCTAATACTTCAGTTTTGAAAGAGGTTTTAAAAATGCTATACACCGAATACGTATGATGCCATGATTAATTTTACTTTTAATTCTACCAATAAATAATTTATCTTTTAACTCGCTGCTTTTAATAAATGTTATAAACCAATAAAAACGATATTAACAAGAGTGGTTAAAATACATATTTAAATTTTTTTATGTTTCATTCCTTAATTTGTTATAAATTTTTATCCATACGTACTTTGGACCTAAATGCCTCATATCGCATGAATTTATCGAAATAATTTTTATTTCGATTATAATTAAATTGCGTTGATACAGAAAAGTGCATTTCTTTACCAAGCATTTGAAAGTTTTCTATGTGACCGTCAGTGAGTGTTTAGGAGAAAGCTAATAAGTACAGATGGCGCCTCGCAACAGGATCTAATCTCGAGTAACATACTCCGAAAGGGTCGCAAACTTACTTAATTATTTCAAACTTTTATATTATAAGATTTTAAAATTAACAAACTTTTAAATAAAATTTTAATTTATTTCTAGAAGATTTGGTTACAAACAACTAAAAAAATTATATAATTCATATTAAACATATATTTATTATAAATTTTTATTATCTATTTTTTCTCTCTGTTTAACTGTAAAATTTTTATAAATCTCTAAATATATTAAATATAACAAATGAGGTACACAAAATTTGGCAAACATGTTAAAAAGTATATAAAACCAGAACTATAATTAGTGATTGTAATGTTAATTACGTATAAATCGTATAGTTAACATAGGTAAACTATAAATATATAAATATGTAACTTACATAAAGAAAAACCAGCAAAATTGTGACGTTAACAGAAGGTAAACGGTTATCTGCAATATCCTGAAAAGGTATACCAAGCTGTATTAAAAAATAAATAATTAGCAGTTACTACATTTAAGGATATATTTAACATACTTTTTAAAATTTAATTGTTTTTCACCCTTACCTTATTGCAGTATAATAATTTAAAACTTTGATCTAATCACAAGATAAATAGATCCAAAATTGTAAAAATCGCTAATCAAAATTCAAATTAATTATCTTCAAAAGTAAACCATTTCCACGTGACAGAAATAAAAAAATAGCCACTTACAAAAATTACTGACCGATTTTAGTCAGCGCGAACAAAAAGTATGCCCAAAAAAACCGACACTTTCCGCAATCAATATTTATGCAAAGCAATTGGTTGCAGGTACAGGTAACAGTATAGGAGAGAAGCGGCACCGTGAGAAAGAGCGCAATTTAAATTTGTTTATACTGAAAGGAAAAGAGAAATTCGCCAAACAAAAGGAGGCCAATGATAAAAAAAGGTCCTTCGCCGGGCATTTATCTCATAATCTTGCATATGGGTTATGTAAAGCGGCCATTCTTACGCGAGTAGTCCTCGAGCGCTTATAAGCATGCAGACTCTCTACCTGCAGCGAAAGTACACACACACATATATATGTATATGTGTGTGTGTATGTGTACATCGTGTCCAGGCGCGTGCATGTATGCATATATACAGGTAACTTGCACTGGTATACTGCTCTGGTGTCCGTAAGGGGCAGGTTCTGGTTCCGCGAGTGGACGTACACGCACACACATGTATGCACACGGACTCGTGAAAGCAGTGCGTAAAAATGGCGACTTACACTTTTGCATGTGCCAATTCTTCGACGAGCTTTTGCGCCTGATTGTTCCTACTAATTAATTGGCACATTATGTTTCAGAGTATTTGAACAGAGTATTTTGCTATGCACGAATCGTGTGTTTGAACGATGAAATTTACTATATTTTTTGAAGTATGAGTGTTGTGTTTATAATGGTTGCAGTTTGCAGTATTGCAAATATTTATGATTTGTAACTGCGCGTAACTGCAAATGCCGCTTAATGCGAATCTTAAATGTTATATTATTCACTTTAAGTGATTTACAATGATGCATCAAAATCAATTTCTTGTAGCTATAAATGTAGGATTCTTTTTATCCTTTTTTTTTGTACATTTCACGATAAAATTATTCTAAGAGTGTCTTTGGGCAGACTATACGGTAAAAAACGTATTTTTATGCGTAAATTGTTGTAAAAATACATAATATGTGCAATTTCTAAATAAAATCCAAGCAATTATTTTAGAAAATCCAATTCTGTTAAAATAAAGTATATATATTCAGTTGAATAACTTTTAAATTGTATCTAGCAATATAATTTAAAATGAATATAAAATATAATTACTTACAAGGAAAGCCCAGGCTTTGGCTGAAACTTTACAGAGACATTCTTTAGCAGAAAATTTGAGATACATGTCTTGGGCTTATGGGTCATCGAGTTAAGACACTGTTAATTAAAATGTGATTAAAAAAAAATAAAAGTAGTTACAATTTACATTTTAGAGTCAGTTACTAGCATTTTTCATTCAAAAGCTATGGGCGATCGAAAATTGTGTTAATTTTAACAGTTTAATTAAATAAATGCTAAATTAAAAATCCCCAAATTCGAATTTGTTTTAGATCACTCATAACTGTCCAATGAAAAGTACTAATAACTCGTTCTAAAATGCAAATGAAAGTCTTTTATGTATAATTTTAATTTGTTTTTAGCAACAGTTTTTACAACATATATTGGACTTGCAATGAAGGTCTTAAGACCATCACGATTTTTTATATTTTTTAAATAGACCTTAACTCTAGCCCTGGGGTCTTTTTGACAAGATACCGACACACTCATCTCATATTATCAGCCAAATAATGTCATCCATCAGCCAAATTCCAGTCAAATCCATGACCCATCAGAAGGCATTGTTGGTCATGTTGCACCACTGATATTAATGAGTATGAAAAATGATAAAAGGTCAAGAGTATATATCATTATAGATGGTGGTTTATTTTTATTTTTTAATTGAAATAATATTTATTCACATTCTATACTATTTCTATTATTTCAAATGATTTATTTAAAAATCAGCAATAAATAAAAATTTAGCATATCATACGGATTTCCACAGCAGGTTATAAATATGCAGAGGAAAACAATTGAAGTTTTATAGCCTTCAAATATTTTCAGCAGTACTACAAACCTTACATTTTTTAAATTTATGTCTATACGAAAATCATATTACAAAAAAAATATAAATAAGTTCACTGTACTGCTGCCTGACTCTATACCAGTGCATGTCCGCTGGTACCAAAAATATGAAAAAAAAACGAACTTTTCTTTCATCATTTTTAATTTTCTGTAACATCATTGCATTTTTTAATTTAGTTTTAATTTTAAATGCATATTCATTATATTGTTTTTTGTTAGAAAATTTACGTATCAATAACCACTCAATACGCGAATCTTCATTAAAACGGCTAAAAAATCGATGATATATACAACTTGTGAAATGATACATCATTATTCATAAAACAAAGAGTACAATCACTGCAATATTCATAGAAACTACATTCAAAGAAATCAAACCAAAAAAAAAACCCACCGCCATCCACATCATCCCACAATTTTTGGAACTCCCATATTGAGAAAAACGCAAGCTATCGGCTGCCCGATTGGTCGAACGGTTCGCTGATCTTTCCCTCTCCCGTTCCCATATAGCATACTCGCTATACGCATATAACCAACACACACACATACACACCCCACTATAGCCTCGCCGATGCAATTTACCCTCCGTGCACTCTTTCGCGTGGTATACGTATACGTGCAGCCCCCTCTCCGGCAGCGGTCGGCGCAGCATTCGCGCGGCGCCCTTCCCGCGAATTGCGCGCGATCGCGCGATTGGCGAGCGGCGCAGGAGGGAGACAGAGAGCGCATGAATTGCACGCTATATACGTGTACTTTCTCTCCCTGCACACGATTTCCCTCTCTCCTCGCGCAAGCGAAACTCGTTGGGGTGGGAGGCAAATGCACTTTACTCTCGCCACGTGCTTCGCTTGCCTCTCTCTCTCTCTCTCTCTCTCTCTCTCTCTACTCGTTGCATCCGACATTTGTACGCTCTACATGCTGACGCGGCACATGCATGCGAGCCGCGGTCGCAGGCTTCTGCATGGAGATCGCGATGTCCGCTTTGTCTGTAAGATGCAGCGATAAAGAATTTGCTCCAACAAATATCATGTCTCGATACATTATAGTTAGTAGAATTAATTTGGATTCATTGAGCGATTGATTATTGTTTTTCTGTTTCAACAAGTGTGTATTATTTATAGAATGTCGAGTGCATTCAAGTTTAGATTGATATTCGGAATTAATACCTAGGTCATTACTTAGAATGTCCATGAATCTGTAAGATTTACATTTAATTATTTCGGTACTCTTCGGAGTACTGCGAGAATTTGAAAAATTATTATATTTTATAGAGTAAGGGCATCAGTTACTGTACTCCTTATGAAGAAAATAGAGCCAATTACTTTTGCTCTTCTTATCAAATAATTTATAAATATACTATAATAAATCGTGTATTATAAAATATATGCAATTAGGTTTTCTAATTCAGATTTGCAAATTTTAAAAAGGTTTTAAAGCCTTCTGTTCTTCTAAAAAAAATTACTGACCACTAAAGGCACTGACGCCAATACCCTATTATTCAACTTGTGATAATGGCGTCAACTATAATGAATTTCTCTACTACTAGTGTCTATTTCCACATTGTCTTAGTTATACCGTAACGAAAATGAAAGATGTTTCATTGACCATTCTAATTGTTTTTTTTTAGGGCAATAGAACTATAATAAGTATTTTTTATAAGTATAAATTCTGACTGAATGGTTTGAAAGATAGATATTTATATAAAATAATCAATGATTAGCATAGATTGACTGGAAAAAGATATTCTACACTGAGAGAAGCATACAGGAGAATTTATTAACATTGCAGCTATTTATTCAAACTTAACGAGATTTATTTGAATCAAATACTAGATTTCTTAACTATTAACAAATGTGTTATATGAACAATTAATTGTCTTCTTATTATTATTAATTTAGTAATCATTAATAAGATTATTAAATTTTGCTTTGACTGGATTCAGGTGCCGCTGACATAATTTTTTCATTCACTTTTAGTTCTGCATAACAACTTCGAATGTCAACAAATAGAACGAACACAATGTGTGTCGTACATAGTCTACAATTTATATCTATCAAACCTAAATAATATCTTTACGGTATTTATATCGCATCGAGTGAAATGATCCTGTATCAGCCTGTTTTCGTTATCTCTATCTCATATTTAGTCTCTCGAGAACTAAAGACGTATTGTTTTAGATTTCATGATGTGAGGTCTATACGACTACGTCATGAATGACTATAGTGTGATGAATGATAATAAGTTATAATTATTGGCATAATAGTCAAACATTTGCTAAAAACAATTGTTTAACATCGATGTACGTTTATTAATTAATAATTAGTTGATCGGTTTTTATTATTAATTCGTTAGTTTATTAAAAACTGACGAAAAAATTTAATGCAATGATTTCAAATGAATGTAAATGATAAAAAAGAATAATGAAGTTCTTTATTGAATGTATTATAAAATGGCGAATCTTCGTCTGGATAGGGTAGATGTACCTGTTTTGGTCACAGATTCGTTTCTGGCCAAATATTAAAATTAAATTAATTAAAAAACAACTTTAAAGCAATAAAAAATGTTTATAATTTAAAAAAAGTAATATCTACAGCATAAAATTTTGTAAACAAGTGTGTCCACAACTATCGCTAACGTGGCCAAAGTCGGTGTTGTACAATAATATATCGAAGTACAAGAAATTTCAGTTTTTCTTGTACTTTTATTAAATTATAACTGTCGATGCATAGATACATCCTGTAAGTTACAAAGAATCTACTTTTGTTACTATATATTTGCGCTAGTTCTAAATTCTAAGAATCTCAGAAAATCTTAGTTCTATCCGTCTACAAAAAAGTTCGATGTGCACATGTATTAAAATATTTAGGTGCATGTGGATCAATTAATGTATGCAAAGTGACATGAAGATACAAGCAGCATTTTATAATTTCTCTAAATTAATTTAAAAGAGGGTGTCAAAACAAAAAGTCTTTCATTGCGTAGGAAAACATAGTAGGACAAAATGTATGATTATACAATTATATATAGGTATTTAATTATGGTGCCGCTTTTTCTATTATTAGAAAATTAAACTATATAAATCTAGCAAATCATTTGAAAAATAATCACTACGACAAAACGCTCTAATGATATTCCAAAATATCTTGCAAATCGCAATCGCACTTCCTGCAATTCCTTAATATTTATACGAATGTAAGAAAGTCATCAAAATCCACGCTGAAGATACGTGCCTACATAACCCAGTCGAAAATCGTCGAAGCCTACGCCAGTGTGCACGAATCCTCGCAGTCGAAGATACGGAAAATGAAAGTTCCCCCAATTATACCCTCCCCCCTTTCTCCCTCCCTCCTTTTTTCTCTCTCTCTCCCATCGATCCCGGGGATAACGCTCGTTTCCTCCTGTCTCCTTATTTATACCTTCTCGCGTCTCACTCTCTCTCTCTCTCTCTCGCTCTCTAGCCGAGGGGGAAACGCATAACTTGGTTTCCCCTGCGTACGTGCGCGCGCGCACAACACGGCACCCCAGTTTTCCACCCCCGAAAAAGCGACGTCGCAGAAGCACACTGCCCTTATGTCGCTGTATATACTTTAAGGTATTCTGCTACATAGATATATATATATTTGTGTGTGTGTGTGTATTTATACATCGATCGGTGCTGTGGCTTCCGAATGCACGTGTGTATGTAAGAGCTATGAGCGATAGTGCAGATACACAATGGGGTCTGTATGGACTGTGCGATCGCAAGAAACGTGTGTATGTATAGCTGGAGCCTTTGTTGGAGGCGAGCTGCTGTCCTGCTTTAGCGTCAAGAGATTATAGAGAAATTTTGGCTGCTGATTTTTCAGCCGTGTTACGATGGAAAACATTGTCAAATTTCTCGGTGTATAGCTTAATTTTGACTGTTGAAATATTAGGGAACACTTTTATATTCGGATATCGATATTGTAAATGTGCCTTTTTTTTTCTATTTTATTTGCTTGATTTGTAACTTTCCTTTAACATTGTATACTCTTTTGTTAATTCTCTTCTAACATAATTTCTACTAATTGGAACCAAAAATAGGATGCAGAAATCTATAATTCAGAAGCGTTACTATATATTACCGCATTCTACGTGATATTTTGCGTATCAATTAGTCAATTTTTGAATTTTTAAAATTACTCGAGCAGAGGAACAATCATTTGATACATAGAATGTACCTTTGATGGACGAAAAATAGAAAACAACTCAAGTTTTCTGTAGAGAGCGGAAAATAGCAGAGTCAGTAACTGTGCACTAGAATAGACAGTACAGCATCCTCTATACAGGTCGACACAGAGGTCGAAACATAAATACTTAAACTTTAATGTTTACAATTAATTTAATCTTTAGCTACAACTTAGAAGGCTAGTAGGTTACGTATACGTACTACTATAAACACAGTGACATAGAGCAGCACACAACGTTCTTATTCTTATCCCCCTTGTTCCTTCTTCATGTGGTTATGCTTTGATCTCTATTCCAAAATGAAGATCACAAACACAACTAGTTCATTTCTTACATTTGTTCCTGTTCCTATTCCTTTTAAGAGTCCAGCCCGTAACAATTTGTTGCATAGTTCTTGTATTATTTTCAATGATAAAAATTTTTTAATTTAATTTATTTATGAATTTATTCATGGATATTATTAAAAATTTATTTAAAGACATGCGTTAGGGTCAGAAAGAGATTTCTAACCTACCGATTTTTGCGTTTAACGAAATATATCAATACAGAGATTATTTTTTGTAAAAAACTCTGTCAGTACTTCAATAATGATGTATTTCGTTAAATGCAAGAATCAGTAAAGTAGGAATCTTTCCGACTACAGCACATCCTTTTAACGCCTTGTAATAGTTCTACTTTACCAACATTACAGGATTTTGATTCTAATAAAATAATACTGATGTTAATGTAAAATAAAGCATTTCGAAAAATTTCAGCAGATTATTTAAAGACTACAGTAAATGGCATTTCCCCAAAAACTTTATGCCCAATGGACGATCCGAACACTTTATGGAAATGTCATTTCAAGTATTTTTTAAATATCTGACTGAAAGTTTGCGAAATGCTAGATTATCTACATTTGCTTATTATTTCATACAGTATTCTTAAATGGCTTAAAAATGTTGTTTATGAATAAATGAGTTTGATGAATCTCGAGTTGCTTGATACCCTTATTGCTTTTATAATGAATATTATAGTTATATATTATTCGAGTTATACTTTACATGGGATTCGGGACAAGATCACAAGTAATATAAACCAAATCGTAAGGTTTTAATAATCTCTGATTTGTAAAATATATTTATTAACGGATTTTAATTATAAATTTTTTTTAAGCTTATTCTTTATAATGTGGTATAATTTTCCGCAAAAACAAAATTATAAGCAAAGACATGTACTGATACATTAAATAAGGCGTAAGTAGTTATAGAGCTCAATTAATAAAATTTTTAATTAGTTAAATAAATACAGAATAGATTACTAAAGATAATAAATAAAAATACTTTTGTTCAAGATAATCCAATGAACTTGCAGCTATATTATTTGAATTTGAAAGTTTAACTTATAATTATAATATTTTTAAAGAAGAAGATAAGAGTAGTTATATCAGAGCTATTAAGATGTATAACAAATTACCAAATGATCTTAAAACCTTGAATACAGGAAAAAGATCTAGAATTAAGTTAAAAAAATGGATCTACTCAAATATATAAATTATCAAATAAGTGATAAAAAAAGAGATAGACTTGGTCTTACAGTTTCCAGCTATAGGAACACAAGTTTGAAAGATAATATATAAAATAAGAACAAATGAACATATTACTGTTATATATTGAACAAATTATATTTTTTGTTATTAAGGGACATATGTTAGTCCTCGCAGTTTTAAGTGTATGTAGATCTATAAAAGATCTGCTATTTTAGTTTGTAAGGGATGCATGTAAATTTGCATACACTAGACCTGCATACAGGAAATGTTATTTTCCTCTGTAGGGTTACTATGTAATGTTTAAATAAATAAATTTAAAAAAAAGTTATTTGATTTTCATGAATATTGTTTAATTCTGTATAGCGTGAACTGGAAGATATTCGCACCCATCTCTTGATACTATATGAGCCTTTTTATTTGACAAGAATGTCGTTGTTTATAACACTTTTATGATGTGCGTCTCATCAGGAAATAATTGTAAAAAGTTAGAATATAGTAGCTGATAAATTAGTTGTAATAAGATCTCCTTTAAATTATAAGGTATATCAAAGTGTTAAGTCAATAAAGTTACTGATACATAATAATTTTTTACTTTGGAGTCTTTTTGTACGAATAATGTGTAGAATTCTTAATATAGATTAAACTTACAATAAGATGAGACAATTACAAGAGAGTTCTACTATAAGGTTTTTAAAAATTCGTAAGCTTTTAAGAATTTTATGCAACTGCACATACAGTTGTGTGCAAAAGTTTCCGGCCAAAGAGAATTTTGTAATAAAATATGGTATAAAGAATATAAAATGGAAATACAAGTCTATCATCGTAATGTATATTTATTATACTATCAAAATATGTAATCAAAAAATTTTATATAACAATTAACAATTTTTTATAACAAAAACAAATATTTTCGCTTATTCATAAGTATCCGGCCAAGTACAAATTATGCACTAAACTTAAGAAAAATAACACTGAACTCGATGAAACTCAAAAAAAGGTAACGTTTTGATCAATATTTGGTAGCCATACCCTTTGCAGCTATCACAGCGGCACATCTTTCAGGCATCGATTCAATAAGTTTGTTTATTCTATTTTCAGAGATATTTTCCCACTCTTCTTGAACTTTTTTCCATAAAACAGCTTTGTTGGCACGATTTTCAGTTCCTATTCTTAGTTTTAGCTCTTGCCAGATAAACCCTGTGCCGGAAGGCCTAGAAAAACAACTAATCGTGTTGATAAAGTGATTAAAAGAAAGGCTGTCGTAGACGTGAAAAAGAATGATGCAGTTATCGCACGAGAATTACGCGAAGAAAATTTAGCTAACATTAGTTAAAGTACTGTTGCACGCAGATTGAGAGAAGTGGAACTTTTTGGACGTATTGGCATTAAAAAGCCGCTTATTAGTAAAAAAAATAAAAAGGCCAGATTAGAATTTGCAAGAAATCACCAGAGCTGGACTGTTGAAGATTGGAAAAAAGTGCTTTTTTCAGACGAAACTAAAATAAATTTATTTGGAAATGATGGCAGGAAATATGTACGACGAACAAAAGGCACAAGAAATGATTCTCGATATTAAAAACCAACAGTGAAACATGGTGGCGGCAGCATTATGCATTGGGGTGCATTTTCTTGGAAGGGTGTTGGTCCAATTTTTAACATTGAAGGCAACATGAACGCTGCTATGTATCGAGATATACTATCAGAACAAATGCTACCCTATGCTCGTCGAAATATGCCACGTGGATGGATTTATC
>UELV01043248.1:348-11507 GCA_900490015.1 Megastigmus stigmatizans
GGATTCAGCACACCCAAAAACATAAGGTACGGTACCTTGGATCAATTTATTGTTTCGTTTTACAAATGAATTTTGCGATCAAAAACATGATAAAAAAATGACGTCTTTGGTCGTTAATGGGTTAATTCAAGTAGGTATGTAATCAGGACCTGATCAGTACACTAGTTATACTGATCATAGCTGAAACTGTATTTTTAGAGATTAGAGCGAATTACCTTTCAAGAAACCTAAAAATTTTGCCCTCAGAAAAGGAGATGTTAAATAGTATAAGTACCTATCTAAAGCAGTGAAAGTTCGCTAATTTTGTCAGTGAACATTAAGATCGCTGATAAACTAGTGATTGTTCACAATAGAGATAGAGATAGAGCAAAACTGAAAAATATTTTGGGCTCCATAAAGGAGAATTGACTTTTCATTATCTATTGATAGATATACTTATTAAATCTATATTTTTTGAGGTTAGAATTTACTTTAGCTTTTATCTCGACAATTTTCTAGCCAAAAGGATAAATTAAGAATCTCCTTTTTTGAGGTTTAAATTCGTTCATCGTATTTATCTCGGAATCTGGACACAATGATTAGGTTCCACGGAAGACTATTGACTTTTCGCCAAACCCAAAAAGCAAATTTTAACGCCAATAAGTGAGATTCTTAAAAAGTTTACTTATGCATATCGAAAAGTCGATACCTCCTAGGAATTCCAAAAAATTTCTTTTTGCTAGAGCAGTTCTCGAAATAAAAGCGAAAAAAATTTCTAACGTCAAAAAGTACAGTTTTAAAAAGTATGTATCTATCAATAGATAACTGAAAGTCAATTTTCCTTAAGAAAATGTACAAATGTTTTCCGTTTCGCTCTAGCTTCTAACGATTCTGTGATAAATACGTAAAGCGAACTCTAACCTTAAAAAATGAGATTCTAAAGAAGTATACTTTAGGTGACGAAATGTCAAAAGATTTGGTCCTTTTTGCTAGAGCAGTTCTCGAGATAAAAGCGGAAAAGGAATTCTAACCTCAAAAAAATACACTTTTAAAAAGTATACACGGAAAAAAGACTGAGGGAACGGCCGCGCCAAGAGCGGTGTAGCAGCGCCACTAGCAGCAGCGAGCAGCGGCTACTTTGTTCCTGGGGTAATGGTTACCCCACTCACGTACGGAGAGTTGAGATAATTTCTTTTCGATTAATTATCTCGAAACTTTACAGTCATCGAAATCGAATAAAAAATCATTTCCAATGTAAAATTTTACGCTCTTTCAATTGGTGTAAACCATTTTGTTCTAGCCTAAGCCCTTCTCGAGATATAAGCAAATAAAACTTTGAAACTCTGTTTTCGCATAGAACCTCTGGACCTAGGAAGCTGCAAATTTGAAAATCGATTTTTTCGACCCCGATTTACCTAATAACCAAAATGCAGTCGTTTCTATTTCTATTTCCATTTCATTTGTTTTTTGTATCTTGTTACTGTACTATATGTATCTTGTTTATTATACTATAGCATGGGCGAATGGTTCTCCCAGAAAAAGGTAACTGCTCTCCCATTTGAAGGGCAAGCAGCTCGCCATACGCGTTGACTAACAACACCAGTTGGGGCACCCGCTCCCCCAGTCTTTTTTCCGTGTACTTATTGACAGACACGAAAAGTTAATTACCGTTCACGAAAAGCAAAAATTTTGTTCGTTTCGCTTTGACTTTAACCGATTCCGAAGTAGTTTACTTATATATATTGAGATGTCGATTTCTTCTAGCCACAAATTTGATCCTCTTTGCTAGAGTAGTTCTCGAGATTAAAGCGCTACTCCAACCAAGTTTTTTGTTACAGTATCTAACGTATAAATTTGTTAGTTCGACTAATTGAATTAATTCCTGCTCGGGATTTGGTTTTAATCAAATTATTTTTCTTTTCCATAACAAATCATCTTAATGAGCAGCTTATTTTAGTTAGTCTCGCGAAAACACACGAAATTTCTGCACTTGCCACATTTAGTCTTTATGGGACGTTTTTAAACGGATTAATTAACCCCAAATGGACATAATATAGCTTTAAATTATTATTTTTGTATTTTTCAATACAATATTTATTAATAAATATAGTAACCATTAATAAAATATATTTTTATATTATTTTAAAAATTAAGTAGAATACACCCATATTCTACTCTAAAACCGTCGTCAGGTCACGGGGATTCTGTCCAGAAATACAGCCAGATCGTAAGCATATCATGCAAATCTAGCTTCAATCTGGCTGTAATATCGTTAAATTTTCTTGCAGGGTGTAGATTAACATATTTCAAGTTCGGCTAATTCGCCCGTTTAGAACCAGAAAAATATCCGTTAGAAGAAGAAGTCGAGCATAATATTTTTTCATACAAATTCGTGTTTCGGAAACATGTCAACGTTACATTAAACATGGTCGTCGCGCGTTATTTTAAAAGAGAGTGGGCGTTTAAAAATTCTAAAACATATTTCGATTTCTTGTTTTTTTTTTGTTTAAAATTCTTTTTTTCTGAGATGATTTTTCAATACTTTTGCTTTATCAAAGCAGTCGTTTTTGACACAATTGCTTGTTCATGATTGATCCGAAATTTGCACTATTTACTTATTCTACATTTACAGCATCGTGCGTAAGGATGCGGAAAGCACGACTTAATGTCTATACTGACAACATCGGTGAAATTTTTACTGCTTCACATTTAGAGAGTATTAAAAAGTATTTTTTATTATTTTTTCCGATATCTGTATATTATAAATATGCACACTGTAATTCTTTCAAATCGAAGCGTATGAACTAGATTCCAAATGATTCTTGTGAACGTCGAACAAAAATCACCAGCACCACAAATAAAATGCGTAAAGCAAATTGCACTTAGCCATGATGTTTTAATTTTGGCTCACTCTGCAGTTGAATCGCTTTCACGTGGCACGCTCCGCAAAAAGTGCAAGCCCGACCATTTTATCGTTCAACCGAAGCCAAGACACAGAAAAAGGTATAAAAACGGTCCCACGTCTTCGCATTAGCCGAGTTGGACCTGTCAAACGCATGAAAATGTGCGTTAAAAGTGTATAGAACCCGCGCGCATTTTCAACTCGGAGCACGCCACGCGATCGAAAAATAGAGAATGTCAATCACTCGTGCGGGAGCCAAAAAAAGACAAGCGTGCGTGCAAATTGCAATAGGAGGAAGAGATAAGCGAGTTGCGCGCGCGAGACGAAAGAGATAGAAAGGAGGAAGAGAGACGAGGGTAAAATAAAAAATAAAAAGAAAACCTATATATATATATATATATATATATATACGGTGTACTCTGGAGAGCAGCCGCAGCATCCCAGGCTCTCTTATACACTTACATAAACCTTCAATTAGCGCTCGGAGCTCGTGCTCCTCGTGCAAATCAAGCCTGAAAACCCGATATCCTTGGAGTGCAGCATGTGTATAATAGTTACACAGTAGAGGTGTGTTGATCGCGCGCATCGAAAGGTTAGGAGGGGAAAAAGGCGGATTACGTGTATATACTGGCAGCTGTGGGATTTTTAATAGTTGCGCAAGTCCGTGGATTGACCTCGACAACTCGGAAACGCGAAAGAAAGAAATAATGCGGAAAGAGGAAGTGAAGGTGTATGTGCGCGCGCGTGTGTGTATGAGATCAAAGGTGGAAGAAGCGAAATCGATGATGAGAGTATCTGCACGTGAAATACTTGGAAGGACATGATCCTCGGGTCTGAAGAAGCGATTTTAGGAGATCCCTTTTGAGGTTTAATTGAAGGGGAAAGACACACGGGGTAAGAATTACGAGTGAGGGTTGGCGGAAGCGGCTAAAAGTTAAAGGTGATGTGGCTGGTTTGTCGCTTGAAATGAAATATAATCTGGATTGAAAATAATCTCTTTTTTTTTAGTTATACGGCTTTTTTAGTTCATTTTATACGGCTTTTTGCGGCGTTCGAACTGGCAGGTTTAATACAAAATTAAAACTCGAGAGCAGTGATCAAACAAAAATGAAAAAGATTTGATGACTAATCTGTTTGAATTCAGTATCGTTTTATCCAGCTTTATTCCATTCCTGTCGAGAATTGTCATTTTTATCTGCAAAAGATTAACTTCGAAACTGTTTACTATAGGATAAAGCAAAAATAATATTTATATCGCGACACTTTTATTTACAAATTTTCTAATAATAATATACAGTTTCATTATTTTCGTACATCCGAAAAACAAAAAAAAAAGGTTGATAAAGTCAAAGTAAACAAGAGAGCCGATTCCGCGCCATACGAAACAAAAGAGAGATATATATGAATTTCGAAAGTTATTTGTCCTTGTCACTCGTATATCTCGGTATCCGAATATACCTAGATTCAATTAAGCGCGCGAAATCAATATTGTTTTTGGCAAACATCGAACTTTGCATATACCTATACCCCTTTCATGACATCGCAATTCGAACTCGAGCTCGCGCACTTTTTAAAAGCTGCAGCCTGCATCACGACGGAGTCACAAACTCTTGCGGGGGACATGCGGCTGTCTTTGCATTTGAGACTGACGCGAGCGCGGAAGGAAGTTGTCATCTCTCTCTCTCGCTTTTTGCCTTCGTCGTAAACGAGCAGCCAAGTTTACGCTCGCGAGCGAATTTGAAAACTGTCAGCGTCGCGTGGGCCGCGAAAGCGCCGGATATACACCGGCGATGCTTAATTCGTCAGACGAAGACTAATTTGGTTTTTCGTCTTTTGCCCGTGTATATAACTATGCTGACAAATGATGGTATGCGTTTACTAATCGTGGAAGATATTCGAGTATGTACTTAGTTAGTATAAGTAAAAGGGGTAGGATTTTCAAATAAGATTTTATCGTCGGCTCCTAAAAAGGTACCTACTCAGGAAAATAGGCAAAAACGTACCAACTCAGAAAAATAGACAAGAAAGAACCAACTTGGAAACGAATTTTTTTTACTCTAATTTATATTCATATATATTGAAGCGCTATAATATTAAAATAACTATGTGATGCCAACTTAAATTAAAGTAAAAAAAAAATTGTTTTCGAGTTGGTATTTTATTGTCTATTTTTCTGAATTGGTACTTTCATACCTATTTTTCTGAATTGGTACTTTCATGCCTATTTTTCTGAATTGGTACGTTTTTGCCTATGTTCCTGAGTTGGTACATTGTTGCTCGGAGCCGACGGTACTATGTACGTTCAGAATAATTCCTTTTGTTTCAATCGGAAGTAGTAATCTTAAGTAATTATTCCTATCATCTTAGAATGAATCCTCCTGGTGAGTCAAATGTAATCCTTCGAATTAATACACAAATTTATCAATAATCAAGCAGAAATGATACATTGCAATTGTCTGTATAAATAATCACAGCAAACATTGAATACACACAATTCGATTTGATTATGTTAGAGTTCTCTGTACGAAACTGTACGAATAATGAAGTATTTAGTATGTCGAATAACTTGCTAATATGAACTAGAACAACAGTAATGGGGATTCTCGCAGTCACCATATATTACATATGACGCACAGAATGTCTGTAGCTATATATATATTACCTAGGTATGTATATATAAAAGCGTGCCTCAGCTGCGGCTCTATGTAAAAACAAATAACAGCTCTCGACGACAAGTAGTCGCCTTTTTGTAAACTACCGTGCGACATTCTCCAACTCCCTTCCCTATCTCCCCTTGTACAAGCAGCACGAACGCGGCTGTTTACGCACGGTTCTCGAGATCGTTATATTAAGTTCATCTAAGCCTGTACATTAATTTGTAAGATTTTACAGTCACTTTGCCGTTAAGAGGGCAAAAACTTAAAAAAAAAAAATCGATTTATAAGTCGTGTAAATAATTTGTAAGTACTTTTCATTTCATTTAACTATTGATCTATTTTATTTATTTATTTATGAATGTTTTAAAAACTGAACTTTTTTACGACTTAATTTGGAAAGGATAGATGATGTGAGCGGTAAACTCTATAACAATAGTCTAATTTTCCTATTCGAAGAAATTATTATAGAAAGTGATAACAGACTCCACAAACTAAAACTTTAGGAAACGATATAGGTAAAATCATGAACTAAGCGTCAACAGATCAGGGCATAAGGAAATTACATTTTTCTTACAAAAATTAAATTGTATTATGGTTTTTTAAATATACATGGATGAAATTTTTTTATTTCCAGTACTTAACAATTTCGTTTAACTAATTTTTACACTTTTTGAATAATATAAATTTAAACATTATATGTATGAAGAATCGTAAAATTTTTTAAAAGAAAGATTTTATATGGTACTGCAATCGTAACTGCATACTTATCTACGACTGGGCAGTGACCAGCGAACGAATTATCAATTTTATTGCTGAAATCAGTTGTTGGTAAAATGGATCTCGTACTTGAAACATATATTATCATTTGAAATACTTATCATTCGATGGTAATTTAAGTATGATGCTACTGTAGGTAAAATATATGTTTATTATAATGGAAATATACATAATAGTGTTCGACACTTGCGACATTCACAATCACATATGTACCCATATACAGCAACTCGTATATGTGACCGGTACATGTACTACTCGGATATTGACATGTATACTCAGCCAGTGTACATTTTTCTTTTGTTTTGTTATAGCTGATACTGTTAATAACAGTAAAACATAGATAAAGAATTTTATACGATGTTATAAATATATTGTTGACATACAATTTCTTTCGGAAATGTGCCTTTTCGATAAAGTATCGCCTAAGTTATAGTTTTACAACCTGTGATAGGTTAGGTCTGTGATAAAAGTGTTAAAATCATATTAGAAATATTTTAGCATTGAACATTTTCATGATCATGAAAAATACTCACGGCTCCCATGGCCATAAATGCTACCAAACCTTTAGTCGTAAGTGTCAAATTAATAAAATTGTTAAAAATCTTATTTATATTATGCATTAATTTTTAGTCAATTATTATTCCAATTCACAATGGGGAAAATTGGATCGATACCTGCTTCGATTCAATTATAAGGCAAACTGCCACATCTTTTATGCACCTAGAAATAGCATTATGTGACGATGCAAGTACAGATGGAACATTGAACATAATAAGAAAATGGGAAAAAAAATTTAATGAAGTATCTGTATCATTAAAAACTTTTAAAAATAAAACAGGGAATCCAAAAGGAGGTATGGAATGCAGTTTATAATTATATCCTAAAAAATATTAACCAATTTTTATTTAATGTAATGGTTACACTTAATTTTAGTTGGATATGCCAAAAATAGAGCAGTGGAAATTTCAAATGGAGATTATTTATGTTTCCAAGATATTGTAATTTCTAATTTTTATTTTATTTCAAATTCACTTGACCTTTAAAAATTTTAAAATAAAATAAAATATAAAACTTTTAGGATGATATCATGCTTCCACAACGCATAGAAGTTCAATATAAATTAGCCAAAGATAATCACAGTGCAGTAAGTATACTTGAAAAATTGACATAAATAGTTACCACAATAAAATAAAATGAATGAATGAATTTTAGATTGTTGGTGGTAGGTTTAGAAGAAAACCAGAAAATTCCACAGAAAGATTTGTACGTTGGGCAAATAATCTTACTAAAGAGCAACTTCAAATTCAAGTTTATACATCTCATGGACCAACTATAATCATGCCTACTTGGTTTTGTCATAGAAACGTTTTTAATAAGTTAATATAATTTGTAATTATTAAATGTATATCTAATTGTTTTTTATAGTTTTTGTATTAAGCATTGTTATTATTTTTAGTGTTATAGGTGGATTTTCTGAACAAGGACATGGTACACCAGAAGACTTAATTTTTTTTTACTCTCACTTAGACAATAATGGAAGTATTTTGAGAACTGACGAAGTCATTCTAGATTACTTATATCATCCTGCTGCCACTACATTTTCTATACAACAGTAAAAAAAATTAAATATCGCTATATTTTATTAAAATAACGATTATGGTTCCATATGAAAATGCTTTCTAAAGAAAATCAACTTTCAATTCTTAGTCTCTCGATAAGAAAAATTGACAAAATTAATAAATTCAAATTTTAATAATAATTTTTATGTTACAGAAAAACTATTTTCGAAATCAGAATTGCACGATTAGAAAAAGAAATTTTATGCAATTGGCCTACTTTTACTATATGGAACGCAGGCAAACAAGGACGTCAGTTTTTTCGAAGTTTAAGCTTTAGATTTCAAGTATGCAATCTTATTGTTCTTCATGCATATATTATTTATTAAAAAATTTATTACAAAAAATTTAGTCTCTATAGATACATTTTTTATACAAGTCAATATCTCTTTTAGAAAAGAGTTATAGCACTATGTGATGTTGATGAAAAAAAAATAGGGAGAAAATACACGCCATACGATTCTTTTAAAAGAAAATCGAAGGATCCTATCCCTATTCTACATTTTACTAAGGCTCATCCACCTTTTGTCATTTGTGTAAAACTGGTAAGTTTAACAAAGTTAGTCGTATAAAATAACAAATTTTATAAATAACATTAACTTACAGGATATGACAAATGGTGTCTTTGAAAATAATCTAAAGTCATTACATTTAAAAGAAGATGTGGACTATGTGCTTTTTAACTAAAATTTTTACATATCTGTTAATTCAATAATATAAATTATATAAAGAGATTTTTAACACTTTACAAAGTTGTACTAATCACAAATCTTGCACTTTAATTGTTTTAATTGTAAAAATGAATAAAAATAAACTATTAAATTATGAAACGCTCCACTTATTTTTCATGATTATAACATTTAAATAAAAGCTCATTGGTTTAGCTTTAGTTACCTAACTTAACCTATTCAACATATAAAAGTTCTTTTGAAACAATAAATACTTACAGTAATCAAAATCATAAATATGAAAAGCAGTTATAAATTCATGAATGAATTTAAATTGACTTGACTTTTGTTAATTCAAGAAGTTTTGAAGTTTCCAGAGTAATAATATCATTTACATGATCATTTTCTTCTTCCTCATCTTTGGGAAGTGAAAATTTACCATCTGGATCTTGTAATTGTTCTTTTCCATCTAAAAATAAATACATTATGATTATAAAAATTAATAAGCTAGCTTTTTATATATTTTCTTAATATTTATTTTGACAATACTTACGCAATATTTTCAAAGTATATTGTGAGTCATCTAGACTATGTGATAAAACTTTAGCTATTATGACACTTGATAATTGTGGAGTATAATCTTCCCCCATCCTAAATACCTAAAAATACATAAGCAAAATACTTTCATTATTAACATATAAACAAATTCTTTTTTCAATTATAAAATAATTTAAAATCAAATTTTGGAATACAAATGTAAGAAACAAAAAAAAAATAAATAATGATTTACCTTAAAAGAAACAGTATCATTTTCTGTAGTGCTTTTGTTTGTTTGAGAATTATCTTTATTTCTTTCATAATCTGTTGTTGATTTACTCAAATACAAATTTGAACTGGGTCTACTTCCTGTCTCACTGGTTTCAGCGCTTGGATTTTTCTCCTCTATCTTCTCTGGCTGATACTCTTTTTTTACCCTTCTGTGAGCAAAAGTCAACGGGGTCGAACTCTGCCTCAAATTGAGAAGAGCAGAAAGATCTTCATTTATAAACTGCCTACTTTTATTATCACCATTTTGAATTACCCGCTGAATATTATTTTCATTGACAACATTGGAGTCTGAAGCTGTATCTTCATCAACACCTTGAAATCGAATATGCTTTCCAGATGAAATCAATATGGAATCAATAATTTTTGGTTTTTTACCAGATGATTCCACGAGTGATGAGTCACTCTCAGGTACTACTTCTGCATTTTTCTTTGATTTGCGTTTACGCACACGTTTCCTTTTTTTTGAAATTGAGCCATCGTCATTAATGCTGTTGCTTTCATCATTTAAATTGTCTTCCATCATTTTAGAATTTTTACTATCATCATCTAATCCTGTGTCCATTGCTGTTTCATGTAAAGCAGTACGATATAAGCTATTGGTTAAAGAGGTTCCACCTGCACAATGAAATATACATTAATAAATAATTCATATATAATATTTGTTTATCTTGATGTGACTAACTTATTGTAGTTTCATCAATATCAATAGTTGATATTGAGGATTTTTCAGAAACACAAGTACTTTCAGGAGCTGCATTACGTTTCTTTTCCTTATATATTGCAGGTTCAACAAATCCATTATGTTGAAAACCATTTTGTGTTGTCTGAGATGACTCTCCACCATTATTCCCTTTGCAACTATTAATTATGCCTGTACCAGGAACAATACTAAAATTTAAAAGTTTATTTATTACAATTAATACAATTAGAAAATAAATCTTACAAGTACAAAATTTTTGATACCATGAAATTGAAATTTAAAAATCTGAAAAGCTGATCCTTAGAAAATGTTTTCTTTGTTTCATCAAATATTATTAAGTACCGAAGAATATATTCAAGTTCCTCCTTACATTTTGTATCAATACTTTGAATTTTGTTCCTAAAGAAATACTTACAGAACAGTATCATTGCTTTCCAATACTCTAACGTCTTCTTCGAATGGAAGGAAAACGCACATTTCTTCGTATTTTGATAGGAGATGAAACGGCCTCTTGATATCAAAAAGCCTTTGTACATGCTCAGCGAATTGATTGACGTAAAAAATCTTTGTACTGTCGATATAAACCCAACTATGTTGTCGAGCATCTTGGTAAATCCTGGAGAAATCCAATTTCACTCGAAAATCCCGTCTCATTTTTGTTAATTTACTCTGACACTGTACCGAGAAAACGCCGGTTCTAAGTTTTCTCAATAATTTCTAACCTGATATTGAATGAACGTTGGATTTCTTTGTCGCTGCGCGCGTGAGCCACGAATGTTTTTTAAATCAACACAAGCGCCGTCTTGCGGCGGTTGCGGCGACGTTCGATATATGACTTGAATAAGGTATTATACCTATATATATACAAATATATAACACTGACCGTCGGCTTTGGATGTGAGAACCAAAGTGAATGGTTGTAAGATCCAAATTGATTTAATGTAATAAGTATATAAATTCATTTATATGTTATGGTTTGAATAGATTCTTAAAAAAATCATTACGCGCAAGTAAAATTTTTTCAGAGCTTAT
>UELV01043427.1:0-12348 GCA_900490015.1 Megastigmus stigmatizans
TTTTTGCCTTTGGTAAACAATGCACTTTCCACAATATTACTATCTTTTATCTTTAGTCGTTGTTCTTCTTGTTGTAATTGCTCCATCAATTTTGAGATAGTTTTCTCAGTAGCTGCTGTCGAATCCCAGGCAGAATGGAAATGACTATACATTTCTGGTAGGCTATTCAAAATTCTAGACATGATCCAATCGTCATTTATTTGTTCATCTATTGCACGTAGCTCTTGCGCTAACCCATCTATAGCTAGGCAGTTGTCGACTGCAGTTTTACTGTCATCATATCTGTAGCTGAAAAATTGCATTCTTAAACCATCTTTTGTTGATTGAGACTTCTTACCATATAGTGTTTCCAGACGTTCCAACATTTGTGTCGCAGATGTACAAACGCATATTTTTAAGGCTATTTTCTCATCAACATTTATGCCTATAATTGTTTGTGCCTCTAAATCGTTCTTGCACCAATCACTGTATGTAGCATCCGTAAGAAAAGGTTTTGCTAAGACACCTGTAGCCACATCGTACACTGTTTTGGTTTTTAATATGAGATTCAACTTGAATCGCCATGCTGTGTAATTACTTAAACCAGAACTTTCAGACTTTTCGACTAATTTATCTAAATTTAACTTAGCTTCTACCATGATTTCTATTCTATTCTATTTTAATACTGATTCGTGTTCAATGACTTTCTTGCTTATGTCTATAACCTTGCTTTTATTTTACTGACATGTACTGACTTCTACTTTGACTTGACTAGGTTATGTTGCTGACACGTGTTGCACTAATTTTGTCTTCTGGGCCCATAACCTGTTGTTAGTGGACGACCTTATATAAGTCAAGCACACAAAATTAAGGGCAACTAAACAAATCGTATAAACCTTTCTTTATTGAATAGAATCTTCTATCTTTATTAATATTAAGAATAACTCTGATATTAAGAGGGTTAGCGCCTGCAACAAAATTAATTGATACAGCGCTAATATAGTTTAGCTTATTTAATATAGAAGAACACTTTTAATAAAGATGATGTTACCTGCTGTGTATACATGTGTGAGTTTAATAATATATTGCAACTAACAGTCAGATTAACAAAATGATATCGTAGATTTTACTCGATTACATTTTTCATTACTTATTCAGCTCTTTGGCAGTCATTCCAATATATTGATCGCTATTCACACATACAGGATAATCATACGCACTCGACAACTACTCACTAGTGCCATCTATGAGCACTCACATCCAACAGAAGTACATAAGAACAATGTATCAACTGGAAAATTGATACTAGACATAAGAACATACATATGTGCACATGGGAAATGTCAACTACAGCATAACAGATCACACAGACGATTATCCAACATCAACAAGAATGAACATGCAATTTGGGATCTTCTGACTTAACCCAGTAACTAAGTTACTGGGACTCGGGTACGGATATCTGTGAGGTGCATGCCTCCTTTTAGTTTTAAGCTAGTTTTTAAGTTTTTAGTATTATATAGAGCCAGACCAGCGCACAGGAATGTCCTTCCTCTGCTGGATTACTTTATTTTAATGTAACTAATGTGCAATAATAATTACTTTGTAATTTTTGTATATACTCTGGTTTTAAATAAATAAATAAGTAAATAAATAAATTTATCGCTCGTCAAAATTCTTAAAATATAAACGTGAATTTATCGATTACTACGAATCAAGGCATTCTTATAGAATATTCCCCTCTTTTTTTCAATGGAAGGAGATGTGTGTTATTTAATTCTATATACAGACAACAGCCAGCACAAGAGAAATTTATATTTAAGAATTAACCGAGAGAGCATTCCAATCTTCCAGTGGCAAAACGTTTTCAAGTTTATATGTAACTGTATGTCGCTACTCAACTCGGCTATGGAGGTCTTTACATATTGAATTATTAACTATTTTTCCTTTTGTGTCTAAGATAGAGCTGCATCTATCTTATTGAAGATGGGCAAGCAGGCAGTCTTAATTTTTAATTAATTATTATACAATTCTTATAGATTATATTTCAAAATTTTATAATTTCACAATTTCGGATTACTTAGAGTTTCCCTACTCTATTAATTTCTCTTGTGCTGGTTGTTTTCTGTACGTTGAATTAAAAATACATATCTACTCACATTAAAGAAAAAGAGGGGAATATCCTCGAAAAATGTCTTAACTCGTAGTGATCGATAAATTCACTTTCATATTTTAAGCTAATAATTGTTTTTACAAAAAAAAGATGAATGTTAATTACTACTATATAGTGTAAGGGTTCTTAGTATTAGGACAGTGATTTTTCCGAACCAATAAATAAAAAACTTTTAATTTAAGGGCTGACGGTTCGGGGGTTTATTTATTACCTCTCTCTTTAGGGCTGTGCAAAAAAAAACAGATATTTGTAAAAATTACACTACATACAAATATAAGGAAAAGTATCTTTTTCTTATTTATAAATGCGTTAATGACAAAGCTCACCTTAAAAATATCATTTACTGAGAAAATCAATATAGTCAAGAGAAAAATCAATTATTTTTCTAATGTTATTAATAAAAAAAAATTACAATAGAAGAAGAATCTTGACAATTGCAACGTCCCGCGAGCAATGTCTTTCCATTTAATAAATACAAGCGACTATTCCTCGGTCGCTAACGCTCCCTCGGAAGAATGTACATATTTTAACTATTTTCTCTTAAAATAGATGTGCAATTTTTATTTTACTTCGTTAATTATAAAAATAGGTAAGGTAGGGAATCTAGGTGGCTTTAGTACATGATTACTGCAAAGAAAAAATAGTTAATTATAGTATTTATGGTAATATTTATTATATTTAAAACCTTTATTTGTTGTTTTTTTTTTTAGAAAAGCATTTAAGTCTCATAAGAGACGTAACCTTTATTTATAAATAAATTATTTTATTTGTAATTAAATTATTTTATTTTTTACAAATTACATTTAGATATGAGACTTGGGAATTTTTTAAATCGTACGTAGTGGTGAATATATATTTTTAAATTTACAATGTTTTATTATTTGCAATATTATTAAAAGTAAATAATTTTTTAGTATTATAGTTATTTACATATTGGCTTAGCATAAGAGGAAATTTCATAATTTTTAAATTTAAGAAATTAATATAAAGTTTATTGATATACAAATTTCCGAAGAAATAAATATACAAATTTTATCAAAAAACATATTAATGATTTTTACTGTTACCGTCATTGCAAAAAGTGCGGAACACATAATATATACTTTATTTTAAAATTTCGGTAATATATGTTATTAAATATTTCTGCAAATCTTTTCTTTAATTAAGAATTAATTTGAAGTAAATTTAAAGAAATTGTTTTTTTACGGTATATAAATTTTATAAAAACTATAACGAATTCGCGATTGAATTTGATATTCGGTCGTTGATTCGATTATATGCTCGTTCTGACGGCGCTCAGGCATCGAGGATGATGAGCGAGAAAGAGAGCGTGGGCAAGTGTCGCGAGAGAGAGATAGCAGTAATTAGCGCGCGAGAGAGGGGGGCCATCGAGCCTCAGATCGATTTCCGCCGTGAAGCTTATCGGACGTGAAAAGGAAAAGAGAGAGTAAACCGTGTTGGGTAATAGAGTGAGTGCGTGTGACCACCATCACCTTACTACGTTGCACTGGACTGCAGCCAGTGCAATATTCGTTACCAACCGTTAAGCAGAGAGAGAGAGAGAGAGAGAGAGAGAGAGAGAGAGAGAGAGAGAGATTTTTTGTTTAGAGAATATACGTAATATTAAGAGAATCACGTCGACATCATTTATATTAGAGAAACCTAATTCTTCCCCTTCATTTCCCGTGATTACCGCCGCCTCCGCGGGCACAGTAGAAAAGCGTTTCTACAGTGCATTAAATCTGAGCAGCAGGACTTGCGAGCATTACATGGGGCCCGCAAGCAATATTTCTGAACAACGGAAAACGAGACTCTTCAAGAGAGTCTAATCACCTCTCGCATTTGACGCTGCAACGTGTATGCAGGTAGGAGTGAGAACGCAAGTACTGTCTCGCAATGACAAGACAGCCCCGTTACAACTGGCGCCCTTAACGTATTCGGTTTCGGGATTTAGGCGCGGAAAGCATTAGGAATTTAGTGCGCGTATACTAGTGCGGAAATCACGTATCAAGGAAAGATACGGATTTCAGTTTTGAAATATTATTCGAAATAATATTTCAAGCACTAGCGTCTCGGTTACGTGCGTTAAATCGAGAAGGCACGCGACATAAAGGCACTCAAAGTCAAAGCGACTTTGTTTACATGCGCCGGAGCTATAGGGAAGAGTATAGCCCGGCACGTGTAAGCACTTATGTGAGTGCGAGAGAGAGGTAGTACGCCGGCGACAGTGCACTGTAGCCTGCGAGCGCCTGCGTGGCCAGTAAGGCACGAGGGCCGTCGGCGCGAGCCGACGAGAGCCGAGGCGCTTGCTACAGTGGAAACACTGCGCGCGGCGTAAGAGTGAGAGAGAGAGAGAGAGCGCGAACCCAGCCAGCTGCGCAGGCAAGTCAGCCGGCAGCTATACGGCCAAGAGAGATTCGTGATGGGCGCGCTCCGAGAAGAGAGACGCGAGCGGTGGGAGAGCCAGCGCTTGCGAGGGCTCCATACCGAGTGTGCCAGCGGCGCGGAACCAGCGTGAGTACAGACGCATAGGCGTAGCAGCCGAAATTTTAGTCGATTTGCGATTTAAATTATTGGTGGCTTGTACTCGCAGCTGAAGGCTGTGCACAGTGGTATGTGCTGTGTGCAGCAGTGCTAGTGGTGTGCTAGCGTTAAATTTTTGGCAATGAATGAAGTATTGATTTGTTTTAAGAATTTTTAATATTTGTGATTTTATTGTTGGTTTATTATTTGTTGCATTGTTCTTTTTCGCGTTTTCAGGAAAGATTTGAAGCGGCAAATTAATTAATTAAATAGCGGAAGAGTGCTTTTGGGAGAATTATTTTTTGTTTGATCGATGGATTGTATGAATTAATTGATTTAATTGCGCGAAATAGGGTGTTAAGCAGAAATTCGCTAGATTGGCGATATTCTCCCGAAGGCACACGGAATCGATCTCAGCACACTACTGGCGAGATTCGAACCTGCGATAACAGGTTTCGAGAGGTTAGATATGGCGGGGTTCGAACGTGCACCACAATAGAAGTTCGAACAAAAGAAGAGTTCGAACTTGTGCATAGCGAGGTTCGAACCCGAAGTTTAGTATTTGGCGTAGGCACAGGCTAGGGGTGGCCTGTGCATCGCAGAAGATAAGAGTGCACTAGTAAGGACGGTTAGTGCACATAAAGCCATAGGCTCGAGCAGAAGAGGATTCGAACGCGGCTTGAGTCGAATAGTTGCACGAGCAAGTCAGGAAAGGTGCACTAATGGTAATAAGCTAGTGCACTTAGTAAAGTTCGAACTCCAGAGAGGATTTCGAACATTGACTTTGAGGAATTGAACACGAATTTCTGTGTAAATCCTACCAAAATGGCTGATACGACGCAGAGAGAGCTATAAGGCTGTTGTTACAGCATGGAGGGCGAAGAGCTGGAGGAAGCTCTATCGGCGTTGCAGTTAAGCCGCGAGGGCTTGCAATTCGCAAGAAAGCATCATCTGCAGAAGTGGCTGTCGGGTGAGTACTCAGCAGCCGATTTCGAACATACATATGAAAAGGACGAAATAAAGGCCCAGATGCAGCGTGAAGAGCTGCGTCGAGCCTACATAGGGGAGAAATCTTTGGAGGTATCAAGGACAATGATGCAAGTCGTGATAGTACGGATCCGGTACAGCTTCTAGCCAAAGATCCTATTTTGAGAGAATGGGATGAGAAGAGAGAAGCTCAGTTGTAGGCACTGAACAAGTCTCGTCAAGAAGGAGAGAGGAATGTTACAGCTGAGGTACAGCATAACTCGGAGCTCCATGAAGGGAGCTCCGTAGACGAGGAGCAGGAGGAAGGTGAGCAGCGAGAAAGGCTGCTACAAGAGAACTCTGGGCCTGATGGGATTGACGCAGCAGGAACGAGCAGAAGTGCGAGCGGGAGGCACCCAGCGTCAGTCCCAGAAATAGATAGTTCGGTGAATATATTGGATATATTCACCGAAATTAAACAACAATTGGCGACACTGCATGAGAGCGTAAGAGATGTCTCTCTACGCTGTGCAGTGTTAGAGGCAGAGGGGAAGGCGGTGGCTCCGGAGGTGCAAGGCGGCAGAGGCCAGTTGAAGCCAACTGCGGCGGAGTTTACCATGCACCAGGAGGAGCAAAGTCGCAGAGTTGCATCTAGCACAAGGCTAGAAAGCAGAAGGGCGATAGGGGTGATGACGCCAGGATTTGGCCTGCGTCAAGAGATGCAGGCCGACAAAATAGCCCAGAGAAGGGCACAGGTAAATTTCCAGGAGACGTTTACTCAGTATCCGGAGAATAGCAACCTCCTGGAAGATACACAGGTGCCACGATGGGTAGTTTCGGGTACTCGAGGACCAGGCACAGTCTGGGGGAGGGAAAATCTCTCAGGTAGCCATAGACCCGAGAGTATGGACACCAAAACGATGGATCTGAGTACAGGGGATGTGCTCAGATCCAATACCAGATCGTGGCAGGAGAATAACTCTCATCTGCGCTCATCGAACAGAGACGTGGGCCAGATAGTCAGAAAATGGCAAGTTCGATTCTCTGGGGATAAGGACCAGAGTATAGACACATTTTTGACGAGAGTTGAGGAGTGCAGGATATTGGCCAACCTGACAGAAGAGGAGTTACTATCCTCTCTGCCAGAATTATTAACTGATGTCGCGGCCATATGGTACAGAAATGGTCGTGACAAATGGAGAACATGAGCCGAGTTCTGTGCCGCTGCTGAAAGATGGTACGGAGCAAACAAAGGCTTTCAGCAGCGCCTGGTAGCAGAGGCCAATGCGAGGACGCAAGGTCAGGATGAGCCTGTACGCGATTTTATCACGTGCTTGCAGGCCATTTTATTAAAGCAAGTTCCTGTGCCGAGGCTGGAGACACAGCTGGATATTATGCACCGGAACATGCTACCGAATCTACAGTGCATGGTACGTCGCGCAGAGGCGCGTGACGTAGAGTCCCTGATGGAGCTAGCTAGAGAAGCGGAGCTCATATCGGCGGCAGGAGAGGCTTTTAAACCTCCACCGTCTCCACAGCACACAGTGATGCCGGAGGCGGTGTACAAGAGGACTGCCAAGCCGCAGAAGGCGAAGCCTAGCGTCTCTGCAGTAGCAGAAACGAAAGTGGCCGCAGTGAGCCAAGCGCCGCGAAGTATGCCGGACTTGGCTCAAATCCTGAAGAAAGTTCAGACGATGAGGGCCGAAATGAAGGATCGCTCACGGAGCAAGTCTCCGCGAGATGTCAAGAAAAGGCAGGGGTATTATAAGCCCAGAAGCAGGCAGAGCTCTCCCAAGGAGAAAGGGAGCAGAGCCAAGTATGGTGGCGATTCTCGTCCACCTACCCCCCGGAGAGTGAACCAGCCATTTAAGTGCTTTGTTTACGATCAGCCGGGGCATTCAGTGCGATATTGTCCGAACAAGGTGGCGGTAAACGAGAAAACGAGCACGCAGTAGAGGTCACTGCGGCTCCTATAACCCCGCTTACGACCTCCGAGTCGGCCAAAGAGGCTGATAAGAGTTACTCAGAAGGTATGAGGACCTCTGAGCAACCAGAGGGGTCAATAGAAGGATGCTCGAATCCTGCTGAAAGCGAAGACCGTTGGTGGCTCCAAGTGCACATTGGTGGCTACAGGATAAGAGCATTATTTGATCCACGAGCCGCACGCACTGTGATGGGATCAGTAGGACTACAGATTGCTAGTACATGCGGCAGAGAGCTCCAGCCTAGTTATGGCAGAGGGTCGAGAATGGTAAATGGTCATTACTCGTCCATCGTAGGCTATGTTAGCTTACCTTTCGAGATCGCAGGGATCCAAAAGGATGTAACAGTGGCTATTATGCCCGAGTTGGACTCTGACTGTTATGTCGGAGTCAACTATACGAGATTGTTTAAGGCAATCTTGGATCCTTGCAAGAATCAACTGTTTTTCAAGGATGAAAACAGGCATGTTGATCTCGAAATGGCTGGACTTAGCGAGAGGCAAGTCACAGCTGTTTCAGCAATAGGACTCGCTGATGTGGCGTCAGCTGAGAGAGAGCAGCTTGAGCGGTTGCTTGATCGGGCTATTAGAGCTTCAGAGAGTATACTTAGGTGTACTACGTGGGTGGAGCATGAGACAGATGTAGGTTCAGCTCAGCCCATTAAGCAAAAGCATTATCCGTTATCTAAAAAGATCGAAGAGGAGATGCACCTCCAGGTCAAGGAGCTGCTCGAGACCGGGATAATTGAGCCATCTGAGTGCGGTTGGGCCAGTCTAATCGTGATGGTGAAAAAGAGTAGCGGCAAGTATAGAATGTGCATAGACTTTAGAAAAGTCAATGCCGTTTCTAAACCGGATGCCTATCCATTGCCATTTATGGATCAGATCCTGCGCAAGCTCCAGTCAGCCAGATACATATCTACTCTTGACTTGAGCAGCGCGTACCACCAGATTCCTTTGAAGCCGGAATCAAGGCCCATCACCGCATTTACGCTGCCTGGGATGGGTCTGTTTCAATATAAAAGAATGCCTTTCGGACTAAGTCAAGCGGGACCGCCCTTTCAAAGACTCATTGACCGAGTGATTGGACCAGAGCTTGAGCCGTATGCCTTTAGTTATTTGGATGACATGATTGTCGCGACTGAGTCATTCGAAGAACATCTGGTGCGGCTTGAGCAGGTACTCCAGCGAATAGATAAGGCAGGTCTTACTCTCAACCGAGAAAAGAGTGTATTTTACCTAGAGGAGGCGAAATATCTCGGGGTGATAGTAAATCGAGACGGATTTCGGCCCGATCCAGAAAAGATCGAGCCGATTATGAAATATCCAGCGCCAAGAAACTTAAGACAGCTGAGAAGTTTCTTGGGCATGGCGTCGTGGTATAGAAAATTTCTAAGAGATTTTGCCACGATCGCGGAGCCACTCACCCAGCTGACTAAGAAAGCTAGGAAGTATGAGTGGCTCGAAGAGCAACAAGCAGCTTTTGATCAAATCAAAGCTCTAATCGCAACTGCACCTGTGCTACAGCGCCCACGCTTTGACGTACAGTTTGCTGTGCAAACGGATGCTAGCGATACTGGGTTAGGAGCAGTACTTCTTCAGATATTAGATGGAGAAGAGCGAGTGCTCGAATTTGCAAGCCGTACCCTGTCTCCGGCAGAAAGGAATTATAGTGTGACGGAGAGAGAGTGTCTTGCTGTAATATGGGCTATAAATAAATTTAGGCCATACATAGAGGGCTATGCGTTCACAGTAATCACTGACCATAGCAGCCTTCGCTTGTTGTGTAGTTTACACAATCCTACCGGCAGACTTGCACGATGGGCCTTAGAATTGCAAGGCCATACGTACACAGTCGAGTATAGGAAAGGTGCACTTAATAATGTGCCCGATGCTCTATCTCGTATGTACGAGAATGAGGAGCCGGCTATCAGCGCAATATCTTGGGTCGAAGAGACCCGTGATGAATGGTATTTGCGCTGCGTACAGACAGTGGAAGAAGATCCGACTGGCAATCCTAAGAGTAAGATTGTCGGTGGTCACCTGTACTTCTATAGGCCTGATGTAGCATTAGAAGGTACTATAGGCGATGATGATGCCTGGAAGCTCGTCGTGCCCATGGAGAAACGGAAAGAAGTTATTCAAGAGGGATACGACGAGCCGACTGCAGGTCATTTGGGTCGAGAGAAAACATACACCCGAGTGGCCAATTTATAATTTTGGCCGGGTATGTATAAGGACGTAGAGGCCTATGTTCGACAATGCACTGTATGTCAGCAGTGTAAGGTCGAACAACGTGCACCGGCTGGATTAATGGGGCGAAGGACTATCACTAAACCATGGCAAGTAGTCGCAGGTGATATCACGGGTCCTTTGCCGAAATCCATGAGGAATTATGAATATATCTTGATCTTTCAAGATCTGTTCACGCGATGGGTAGATGTAATTCCTATTCGCAAGGCCAACGCAAAAACCGGCCTTAAGGAGCTCAATGAGCGGATCTTTATGAGGTATGGAGCTCCTGAAATTTTCGTCTCTGACAATGGCACTGAGGTTAAAAACCGTGCCATTGATAGCTTTCTAACAGAGAGAAAGGTGCACCATACCACGGTGCCACCTTACCATCCGCAAGCAAATCCAGTGGAACGAGTTAATCGTTCCATAAAGACGATGATAGTGGCATTTATCGAGGAGAATCATCGTACTTGGGATGAGCATTTGCCAGAACTTGTCTTTGCTTTCAACACGGCGGTGCATAGTTCGGTAGGCGCCAGTCCAGCTCTACTGAACTATGGTAGGCAGCCCTTGCTTCCTTCGACAATTCGAAGAAATCAAGAATTGGTTGCTCTTGATAAAGAGCAAAACGACGCTCTGGATAGATGGAAAAGGAAAATCCAAGAGCTCGTTACGTTGCGTGATAGCGCAGGTCATAAGTCGGATGCTTCCCATGATCGACAGGCTGCCTATTATGACGCACGACGAAGGCCAGCTGACCTTGTAGTTGGAGACAAAGTGTGGAAGAAGAACAAGATTCTTTCTTCGGCAACTCAGGGGCTGAGCACGAAGCTAGCATCCTAAGTTTGCTGGTCCGTTCGAGATAACGGCCCAGCTGGATTCCAATACCTATGAGCTTAAGGATATGGACGGCAAGCTCATTAGGCCCGTCCATGCGGAACAGGTTAAGAGATATTTCGCGGAAGAGAGTCAAGTAGACTTGACCAAAGAAGACGACGCCGAAACTCAACCAACGTTGGATGCGAGCGTTGAGATGGCGTTAGGCGACCCGCCACGAGTGAGCGTAGCGCACGCATCGGTCAGCAACACTCCAACGGGAGATGTAACGGCTGACCGTGTGCCTCAAATCTCGCGGCCCCGCGGAAGGCCTCGGAAGGCCGCGAAGATTGTTAAGCGAGCGAAACTGGGTACCGAGAAGGCTGCGACGTCTGTTAGGGTCGCGAAGCGAAGGCCCGGTCGACCGAAGGGCTCGCGAAAGCGTGTCGTGGTAGTGGATCCGTCGAATCTCTCTCCGCGTCGAACGCGAGCCACTCGCTCGTAAATTCCTCTCATCTTCCCCTTTGTTTGATTTCAGGATGGATAAGGAGGAATTCTTACGAATGTGCGCCCAGCTTTTCAAGGAGTTGTCCGTTGGGGCCGAGGAGGAGATGGACTCCTCGGTCTCAATCACCGAGGTGGGTAGGGAGGTGGTCCCTTTGTTTAGGGCCAGGGTAGACGCTACCTTGCTTCGACCCTATATCATGGGGCCAACCCCAATTCAGAACGAGGAGGAGGAGGGCGTCGTCACTCAGCAAGGGAGTGCGATGCCAACTACAGTGAAGAAGGAGGAGGAGGGCACCGCGGCTCATCCAGAGAGCCCGGTGCCACCGAAGAAAGAAGAAGTGGCACAGGGGGTGGGCCCCTGTGTCACTGAGGAGGTCCAGGGCGCGGCGGCCCTGAAGGAAGGGGCCCAACCCATCTTGGTGGTGGCTGGGTCCCGTGGGCCAGCTGCCGAGGCCTCTTTCCTCGAGGAGGTCGAGCGAGTGGAGCGACTCCTGCGAGAATCGAGGGAGCGTTCTCGCCAAGCGGCTTGGCTGGAGGAGGAAGCATTCGCCGCCCTGGACCAGTTGCGGAGGCGATATGGCACTGAGGCCGTCCAGCGCACTAGTAGCTGGGCGGTTCCGGTGGAGAATCGTCGAGAGGAAATACGTGCTGTCCATCGAGCGGTCTCCATCCTGGCATCCAGCATCTGGGAGAGGGGTATAACGAATTCGCGATTGAATTTGATATTCAGTCATTAATTCGATTGTATGCTCGATCTGACGGCGCTCAGGCATCGAGGATGATGAGCGAGAGAGAGAGAGCGTGGGCAAGTGTCACGAGAGAGAGATAGCGGTAATTAGCGCGCGAGAGAGGGGGGCCATCGAGCCTCAGATCGATTTCCGCTGTGAAGTTTATCGGACGTGGAAAAGAAAAGAGAGAGAAAACCGTGTCGGCTAATAGAGTGAGTACGTGTGACCACCATCGCCGTACTACGTTGCACTGGACTGCAGCCAGTGCAATATTCGTTAGCAACCGTTAAGCAGAGAGAGATAGATAGATAGATAGATATTTGTTTATTTGTATAAAAATACAAAATAGATTGTTACAATGTACATATGGTTGTATATAGTATATAAAAGACAGTCTCCATTTTTTCGCTAATCTATATAAATATTGCACTTAGTTACTA
>UELV01043592.1:0-22531 GCA_900490015.1 Megastigmus stigmatizans
CTCTTAAACTATTTTTCTACGTAGTCGCCTTGGACTTCAATACATTTTTGTATATGTTTGCAAGCTTAAATAAACCTTCCTTAAAAAATGGCGTGCCCTGTTTTTGGATCCACGATTTAACGACTTTTTCGATTTCGTCATTTGAAGCGAAGTGCTGGCCACCCAAACTTTCTTTTAACTTTGGGAAAAGGAAATAGTCACTTGGTGCGAGGTCTGGAGAGTAAGGTGGGTGGTCGAAAATTTCCCACCGCTGCAATCGCATCGTAGGTGATGGCGCTTTTTGGGCGTCCTGCACGCTGCTCATCGTGCACTACTGCGCGTCCCTCGAGAAAATCTGAGCGCCATCTTCGCACCATCTGCACACTCATACAGTCTTTACCATAAATAGTCACCAATTCACTGTGAATCTGATTGCCGTTTAACCCTTTTACAGTTAAAAAACGGATAACCGCACGTAATTCACAATCGGACCCGCTTTGCACTGGTAGCTCCATGATTGTCGAGCTCGTACTGCTGAAAAAAGTATTCTTGGCCACCAAAACCAATTCCGCTCTTGTCGGTAGAACCTAAACTGAAACTATGATCAGCTCAAGTCCGCTAGGTGGCGTCTGAGAGAAACGCCAAACTAGGGAAACTTACTTTTTGAATACTCCTCGTATCTTCTCTCTCTCTCTTTTAATTTTTAGTTTATTTATATTTTAATTTTAGACGCTCTGTGATATTACATACAAGATATCTACAAAATTTTCAGACTATTTTTTGAAAAGAAGATTTTTAAACTGATCAAATGTAAATATATTCTGTAATCATAGGAAAAATTGTGCAATATTTTAAGTGAGTGATTTACTGAATATGAAAATTAAATCGTATAAAAAAATTATATAAAAAAGATTTATTCGTTTATTTTTATTTTTGTAAGCCATTTACAAATAAGCTTAAACTTATATTATGTATCTATCTCTGTGCGTGTGGTAGGATGAGCGAATGTGAAATCGTGTTGTAAAATTTTTAAGACTGATAGATACAGACCGCTCTTTTTTATTATTTTGTATATTTGTTTTCTTCTTTTTTTAAGATAAGGATTAAGTGCAAGTGCAGCTCGTCCCATCGCCGAGGAGTTATTTGTTGCGGAGTAATAAACAATTTACTGTTGCCGCTGCAGGAGCTCGAATATGAGGAGTAGCTTTATCGAGCTGTGCACACCATATCAGAGTAGTACATTGCGGATAACAAACGTTGTCGTGGCCGGTTTTATACCTACATTATTACAGCGCGCAAAACATTTGGAACGGTTTGTGTAAAGTCGCATTTTGTAAGGAAAATTCGCTCACTTTCGACCAAGGATCTTTTCAATACTTAGCGGGCAGCTACAGAGTACACTTTGTACACTTGTAGACATCCGTACACTTATACCGTATAGATTATTATCCTTCTGTACTATTAAAAGCTTTTGATTATATTTTATATAGGAAATTGTTGCTTATACCTTTTTTTGATATCTGTTAGCGATTATGTAAAATATACACATATAATTAAGATTGTAAAACGATACCGGTGTTTTATTTCATGCTTTTACTCGTAGTTTTCAAAGCAGTTTGAAGAAAGGATATTGTTTAAGTTTAAATTACAGGATTATGCAAGCTAGAGAGGGAGAGTCAGAACTCGAAGTGGGGAGACTACAGGCTTGACTCGGGAATTTCGCATACATGAGATATGCAAACATCCCCTGTCGTCTTCCACCATGACGTCGTCACCGCCGCTACGTCGATGGCATTCCTTCTTTCTCTCGCGCTCTTTCTCGCTTGCTCTTTCTCTCCCCATCCGAAAGCTCAAGTAGAACGGTTTGAAAGAGCGAAACTCGGTCGGCTGTATTACTCGTTATTATCGTTGTCCTAATCCAAATCTACCTCACTTTTTTAAAGATGCATAACACGAGAGATGATTTCGTATCTTCAGAGTTTAGTTCAGTTTTTGGATCTTCAAGATAGGACTAAACCTGCTTGATAACTCTTTAATGCTAAATTAGGTGAGTTGTAGTGAAAGGTTAGTGTGAATTAGTGGGAATGGTGCATTGCTTTGCTATAATCCATTGTTTGATTGTTTGACCACGTGGTGCAAGGAATCAATCACTACAAGAAAGCGTTAATACTATGGTATTAATAGTTACGTTTTCTAATATCTACTCACTAGAATAAATCTATCTCTCCTCTCTTCCCGCACGTTCTGCAATCCAGATGAGTATTTGAGAGTCTTCTCTGTGTGGGTGTGTGTCTTTGTTCTCGGATATTGGCTATACCACAATCGAGGTGTTTGTTTTTCGTTTGAGATGAGGATGCAGTGGTTAAAGTCAGCCATGGAGAGCTCGCGAAGTGTTTCATACTGACGGCTTTTATGGGGAAATGGTAGCTTTATCGGTACAAGCGGTATATCTAAAGTTGGTTCAATGTCCGCGTTTACTCTGCGGAGGATGTGATTGCTTTGGAAATGGTTAGAGGTTTTACTTCATGTAGTATGTACAACAGTGGCATTCTTTTCAACTATTGTTCAGATCAGTTTTTGGCCATAATAAAATAGTTTTGATTGCCCTTTTGATTTCTACCTTTAATGGCGCTGTTTTAGCTGACTAAAAGTTCTACTTGATTTTCTAAACATTCTATAATATTCATTAATCCAATATTTAAAAATTCTCATTCATCCAAAACGGAAAGATGCCGGTTGAAGAAGATGAAAATCGAAAAAATTTCAATGCCACCTGGCCAACAAATTTGATGTGACCAAAGACCAGTGCAAAAGATAGCGGTAAGACCATCGAGAATTGCTTTTTAAAAGGACACTCGCTCTCGGTCTCGAACATCGCTACGATGCCACAGAAGCGGTTGTTAGCCCGATTGGCGAATTCGCCTTCTTGCCCTCTTCTCTCTTCTTCTACCCTTCCTCCTCCTCCGTTCCTCCCCTCCTCACTGAACTAAAAGGATAACGAGGAGACGTACTGCCGATTCCCGCACTTGCGTATTTCAAGGGATCAAAACAGGTTTTCGGCGGTTCACAAATACCGATGGGTTTGCGATTGTGTATAAGTTTGCATGCGGCCATAGGCCTATGGCGCGCTTCTCTTCATGGTTCTCGTCTTCTTCTTGGTCGTTTTCTTTTCTTTCGTCCCAGAGCATTTTGCCTTTGCAACTGAAACAGCCAGTAAGAGAAATGTACAGATGCTCTCCCACTCTCATTGCCTTGTAGTCTGCAGAGCATGCGAATCCAAGGTGTAACTCCCGTAAAAGCGGGTGATCCCTTGGTGGGTCGAACTCGCCAAAGTGAATTGTTCAGTATGGTCAAGCTCGCCGAAGAGACTGTTTTAGTTTCAAATGATAAAAAGATGTCAGCACTAGATGTAAACAGTGATAAACTGTGATACACAGATGTAATTGATCACAGACTAAGAAGTCTAGACAGTCTCTAAAGGAAAAAAGTGCCATTTGCCAGCGAACACGCAGCAACTATGAAGAGAGGAGCCTCAGTGCATATGTTAACATTTTTCGGGATGGAAATTGATGTGTAGCTCTCCACTGTCGATGTATTTTTTCTGTACTATTCGCTCTGAGCATGCATGTTGCGCCCTCTTGCCATTTCGTCAAAGACGAAGCTCGGAGGCTGCGTATACATAGAGTAAACATACAATTTACAAGAAAAGATTAAAGTATTAATTAATTTATCATCTTCGCATATATAAATTGAATTTATATTGCAGCTAGCATGTACCGAAGTGTAAATAAAAATAGTAAGTACATTTTTAATTCCTGTAAATATTACAGATTTAAGTTTAATAAAAAAATTTGAGGTTGGAGTTTCAAGTTAATATACATTTATTTACACTATATGTATAGGTTTCGATATTCCTTTTATAAACAATGATAATACAATTTTAGGTTAATATGGATATAGTTATTAGAACTCGTTTTGAAAGTATTAGTCATTCTATTCAATATCAGCCAGAGCCTGAAAATGAAGGTAAAAATTTAGCTATAAGTAAACACATTTGCAAAGTTGAAGAGCTAAGAAGAAACGTCATTAGTTAGTTAATCAGATGCAATGTTATCAGGCAGACATTGATTTCACTTCCACCTTATAATACTGCTTTATACGTTAGTCAAATATATGTTCTTGGATTCTGTAATTTTAAATACAATGTTATTGAAGAAATATAATAAAATTTACACTTACTGTTTCTACTTGTATTTTTACAATTAACAATACAACAACTATTGCGACCCATACTTTTAATTCTCAACAGTGTAATTCAGTAAAGTAAGAGCCTTTCGAATTGCAAAATTTCACCGTACTCTGCGCGCTGCCGTAGATTATCTTATCCCCTCCAAGCGGCTGCACGAATCGAAAGGGGGGGGGGGGGGGGTGTTGAAAACATTTTTCGACGCTATTTTTAAGATAATCATGATTGGATAGTGGCTCATTTGAAAATTTGCAAATTATGTTTTTTTAATTTGTGGGCTCTTTAAAAGTTGTATGCAAAATTGTATTAAAGTATCACATTGTTAATCTATTTTTATATCTGAATGGCAAAGTAACCATGAAGGTTTTAATTATCATTTTAATAAGCGAAGCTATACGGTGCTATCCTTGTACAATAATTTTTTTGTTATTCATAAACAGTAAATTGACAATATCAGAAATAAATTATGCATTACAAAGCGACCTTTTAACACGTATTTAACTATCTGTAGTCATCTGCAACTACTATTAGGAAACCGTCACTTATTTCTTTGAACATTTTTTCTCAATATCCTCTCAATAAAATATTCACTCACCTTTTTGCACAAAAAAAAGTTCTTAATTTGAATCTTCCCTCGATTTTCGCCAAAAGATCCGCACGAATGCAAATTAATATCGGTAGCGTTTTAGTCCATATACCTACACATCTCCTCTCATCGGTGGTTGTGAGAAATACAGAGAGAAAGAAAGAGAGAGAGAGAGAGGGGAGAGGGGAAAAAAGAAGGAAAGGAGAGCACGCGAAAGGTATACTGCACGCAATACCGTTTGCTTGCATTCGTCTCGTGATGTGCATGGCCATAACCGCGCTGCTGCCGACTACTATCGTCGGGTCTTTTTTGTGCGTAGCCTTGAACTTACCAAACCGCGAGAGAATCGACATGCCGTTGCCACTACCACGAAGAGCCCCAATTGGCTACATATGCGCGCGCGCAATACCACCGCCAACTTCTTTCTCTGTTGCCGATCTAGACATGCAAAATCATTTATGAGTTTTCGATTGCTTAATGAAGAATCTGTATAATATATTTGTTGATATAGTTCCAACGAAATGAGCTTGATTTTATTAAAAATTAAGAGCAAAACTTGGTCATGCGATTGATCGAGAATGTTGATAATTTTTCGAATCATGAGTAGTTGAGGTGTACGGGAAGATTACCGATGGGTTTTAATATATTTACGTAAATTTGATATTTCAACTTGCCATTGCTCAAAAGGATGTGAATGAAATGTTTGGAATTTTTGTCAACATATTCTTGAATACACGTAAAAACTTTAAAACATATTTCGTAATTGGAATAAAAAGTACAAAACAAGAGGTTCATTTTAATGTTATACACTTTCCCTTTCAAACGATAAAAGTGCTTCCAAAAGGTATGTTTCTGTTGTTTACGTCTCGGTGTGCGCGATTTTTTTTATTACAATATATGAAGTACCTTACTACTGCTTAGATTTAGGATGTTGGTAAAGTAGGAATTTCTTCACATACTCTTAAGAGTATCAATGGTCCGTATGTAAAAATTAAGCGTGCGGAGCGCGCATGAATTTTGCTAATGCGAGAAAAAAATGAGTGTGCCCTTAGACGCCTCAAAAATCGAGTGTCGCGCCACTAATTAAAAAGCCTTTCATATATACTCCTCTCGAAGTGGTGGCGTGGCTGTAGGGTCGGAGGCCTGCGAAAGCATTTAATAAGGGAGCTCGTTGACTATTTTCTGGCTGCGACAGAAAAGTCGAGCTCAGTTGGTCGAATAATGTTATTAAAACATTTTATCGCGTTTTCTGCTTGACTCGATAGTACCTGTATGTTCAAATTTAACAATAGTCGTACTATATAGTCACAGCTATGTAATGAATAATACATTCCGCAATGATCGCATAATCATGATATTTTTATCTATAAATAATACTCAATAACGCAATGTTAAATTACTTAGCAATTACAAAACCAAAGTTTTTTTTTCTAAATTATTCAATGTAATTACATTGAAGGATTTTATCTAAATCCGAAGTTTATTAAAATCATCGGTCTTATATAGTTAACCAGCAGCTTATAGGTATAGGTAACCATTCATCTTGTCTCTCCCCTAATCCTTAGTCATCGGTGCCGATTTATCTATATTTTTCTCGATTGCGCGCTGTACCAAACCTCTATTAATTAGCCGTTTAATTAATGTGTACTCGTGAATCTGTCGTTCTATAGGTTGCATGTTCTCTTATTATCGTGCTGATCTGATCTCCCGAGCGTCGATGATTAGTATTTATCCGTACAATCGAGGATAATATTGATCTCTCTCTCTCTGCCTGTCTCTCTCTGCCTCTGCTGCTTATTGCCTACGTTCCTTCTGTCTCTCGTTCTCGGATCGACTTAGATCATGACACGACTTGCTCGTTTCCTCGCTCGCTCGTGTTTTTTGCACGTTCCCTGGCATGGACGTTTTACCTTTTTATTAGCTTACACAAGCTTATTCTTTATCGATGTTCATGGTGTGAGGAAAATTTCATATCTCGAAAATTTTCGAAGATTACAGTCTACTACCGCATCATATATCCTATAAAATTTCTCTCTGTGGTAAGATATTTAATTTCAACGTTTGATGTACATATGAAGTACACGCTTACCATGTATTAAACACACATTTTTAATTATTCCAAAGCCAATATTAGATAGAATTAATTCTTTAGAAACTAGTATATCGTACTAGATTTAAAAATGATTTGATACTAACTTCAAAGATATTGTAATACATGGAGAAAAAGTATCTTCTAAATTTTATTCTTCATTAATTTTTACTAAACTTTTTTAATTTTACTAAACTGTGTTGTGTTTTATTGAATTTTTTAAGGCCGCATTCTATTCATTTTATCGATTCTTAGGTATTTACGTAAAAAATTATAATTCTCATAATTCTGTTTGAAGAAATTGTAAGATACCTATAAAAGCATGCTTTTTATTTCTTTTTCGCATGATTATTGTACGTTTAACGTTTCTAGAGAAACGTTGGCAGTTTCTAGAGAAAACCTGAAGAAAAATTGCTACTTAGAAGATAAAAATCCATTAACATCCTTCTTTTTCATTACATGCGTAAAAGATGTGACTTCCTTTCATCATAATACTGTGAGAGTATTAAAGAATACTGTAGCACTGAGAGACATTTTCTTGTATAATGAATAAACTTTTTTTTCTAAATAACGAGAGAAAGCGTTCGTGAATGATACTTAATTGAAAGTGAGAATAATCCTTCAAAATCAATAAAATGCACATTTATTTAGATGGCCGACGTTTCGGACGCTTCTTTATTATATGTCCATCTTCAAAGCCAAAAAGTATTCTAAAATATATTTCATAAATGTGAACATCGTGTCACAGTATTTAACTTACAAGCTATTATTATCCTTCTATAATCACAGCTTACCTTTTCTGCGAGATTACAGTTTGAATTCTGAAAAAGAAGCTGCAGAAACTGTTGTTCTACTTTTATATAGATTGGTCCAAGTCAGAAACTTTTGAAATAGGAAAACCGCGCTACCAAAACGGTTATCGCGAGGAGCTTCTGAGCTGTATTGGCATGTAATATAACCTCTTCCACTGTATCTCCTGGACTGTGTTGAATTTAATATAGTCTAGGAGCAATTGTCTCGTCTCCGATCGTATTTCAACTTACCACGCAAGGCACATGTTAACAAAACAATCGTCACTCATTGTTAACTTCATGCAGCTGCGTGTTGTGTTGTATTGTGTAGCACCAAAGACTTCTATAGTTTTTAAAAATCTCCATATATTCTTGCACAGAATGAGACTTATTTAAGCACTATGGGCGAACGTCGCGCGAATATACTTTCGGATGATGTTTATATTGTTGGATAATAAAGCCACAGACGCTCGCTACACGTGTGATCCACCGCCTTACTGTTCCACCCTAAGAACACCCTCATCAACCATAATCGCGCGCGGCGCGCCCAAGGTACCGAAATAACTATTATATTCCTGGTTTTATAGAAGACACTTATTTTTCGAGTAAAAGTTTGTTTTTATTTGATACAAAAATAAAATAGAATATTTGAAATAAAGATATAAATCGATTACTTATTCAAATTTATTTCTGACACACAAAACTGGTACCAAACTGCACAAAAATTACTGCAATGTGACAAGAAATCCAGGTAATAAAGGAAAGTAATTTCCGCAATACGGCGGCAACAGTACAGTAGCAATAGCAAGCGGGATGGATGAATCAACCGATGGTAGTGGTGTATTTTGTGAAAGAGAGCGAGAGAGAGAGAGAGAGAGAGAGAGAGAGATAGGCGAGGAATGCCGCGTACTCCCATTTCACTCTTTACTTGCGCGCTTACGGTTTACTCGAGCGTAAAGGAAATCAAAGAGGGCAGATAGAGTCCGGCCGAGATTCATTCAAGCTTATGAACGCCCGCGAATGAATTTGTCTATAGATGTTGCTACTGCTGTGCAGAGCAACGGCTGTCCGAGCGATAGAAGACGATGTTGTACGTGTTATAGAGAGAATGGATGAATGAATGATAAACAGTTTATTCGACAAAGCATGGCGGAAAAGCGCAGTTTACAATTACATAGAGTTATAGTATTATTAAAATTAACACTTAATATACAATAAAGTAAACCGCAAAAATTTATAAAATAAATTTGTACAGATTTGTTGAGCACAAGATAACATTGAATATAAAACATTGCACATAAAACGATTTATTACAATAAGCAAACGTGTATTGCTTTTAACTTAACCTTAAAAACTATGACGGTGACCCAAGATCAGTCAAGGATTTAGGCAAAAACTCCATCCATAACTCTACTGCTGTAACGGCAAACGCATTCTTAAAATAGGATGTCCTATTATTGGGAACGAAAATGGAAGCTGTCTCCTAGGGAGCGAAACTTTTGGTAGACAGAAAAAATTTGGTAGGAAAATAGCAAGCTCAGCAATAATTGCAGTTTATTGAGGTGCAGAAGATAGAGAAAATACACGGGTCATAAATGGCTGCGTTTAGGTCGTTCCTCTGGAGGCTCGGCCGATCTTCTCGACAGGCGCACGGTTGCACAAGAGAGCCGGTAGATCAAAATGCAAGTCAAATGAACAAGTCAAATCGATAAAAGAGAAAGAAACAGAGAGAGGGAGGGCGAGAGAGGGGGAGAGGCCAAATATGAAATCCAGAGGGTCTCAGCTCGCCGCAGAGCGGGGAGGCGGATATTCGAAAATCCCGCGCGACCAATGTCATGGCCGCTGCTGCACTGCCGGCTGCTGCTCGGATATTCCATGAAGATATAGGATGTCAAGGAAAATATTATATGTTATCTCAAATGCGCACGAGTTGCTGCTGTTGCTACTGCGCCAGTCGAAACTAACCGGAAGAAAGTCCATTTTCGTCCGAGCTGCAGGGAATTTCTAGTCGTGCATTGCACGAAAGGCATATATTAAGTTAGCAAGCCATTTTGCACCAAACTTTATTTTAGCACGTGGAATAATTGACGTTTATTTACCCCTTTTCAATTTTTGAAAATAACCGTATGGACTGCTAACTGGACAGTCAAGCAGACCACGTCTCAGTGTGCATCGCAGAGCAACTAAGTATCCAGCGCAGAGATAGCGCAGATAATTAGGGAGGGAGTTCCAAAGGTGCGCATTTTGCCCCTGAAAAGATCTTGTTCCAGTTGTTTCAGTGTGCACCTTCGGTATCGGGAGTTCTTTTGCAACACTCGTGTTAGTGCCCCCGGACTGGTATTTACTAAAAAAAGCCGCTAAATATTTTGGTTCCTTCAACCAGAGGATCTTATACAGAAGAATGGTGGTGAAATAATTCCTCCTAGCTTCGACGCGCAACCAGCGTAGTTGCTACCTATAGGGGGTGATGGGCTAATCCCTCCTAACACCATAAATAAATATAATTCCCGCATTGTTCAGTCTCTGTAGTCTAGTTTTCTGTTCAGTAGATGCATCAAGACACGTAACAGAGCAATAGTCGAGATGGGGAAGGACTTCAACAACAAGGCTTCAACTAACTTTTTGCGTAAGTTCTCGGTTGTACACGGTCTAATAAACCCCAAACTATAGAGAGTTCTATTCACTTTTTTCGTAACTTGATTAATATGCGGTTCGTTAATTTACTATCCAGTGTAACACCGAGAGTCACGACAATGTCACTGAAGGAGACTCACGCCCCTCCCTCCAGCTCAACACATGGCAAACCAGAGAGAGAAAGACTAAGAGAAAGAGATAGATAGATAGATAGATATTTGTTTATTTGTAAATATTTACAAAAATTATAACATATATAATTACACATATTTTCCTTTCAAATTACAATAAAATTACATCAAGTCAAGATTATTATTGCACTTACTATGGTATCACAGATTTGCTTACTCAGATAAACTAAACTATTTACAAATCAGTCTTAAAATATTGCACAAACCTATTACTAATAGCTCATCGCGTCACATAAAATACAAATAAACAGAAGTTACAAAATCAGTTGATATCTATCATATAACAATACATTTAAAAATAAAAGTCAATCATTCACTACTCATTCATTCGTCGACACACTCACGCTTTAAAATCAATGTATAGGGGACAAAACGAAATAAGTTAATATACAGCTCATTCGATTGGCCCTAATACGACGTATAAGTCATTCAATTTATAACTATAACTATAAATTATGCTTATTACGGACCGAGATCACAGGCTCCGTCCCTGGATGACTAGGCATCAAGGTCGAGAAGGTGTTTAAGCACCGCCGTCTTGAATCCGCACAAAGATGGAATGTTGCGCAGATTGGCTGGGAGAAAGTTCCAAAAGCGCGCACAATGGACCTGGAAAGATCTCATACCAGTTTCCGTGCGCGCTCCTGGCACCGAGAGTTCTTGTGTATCACCCCTGCTAGCGCTTTCACACGCACTTCAGGTGCTAGCACACCTGGGAGAGAGAGAGGGAGAGAGAGAGAATAATAATTTATATGTCTCAATTGTCTGTCCAAGAAATCTCTTGTGTATACACGCAGAGAGTACAACTGGACCGCTCAGTTGTAATGAACTATTCATAACTTTTGTGTTACTACTCGGTAGCCCGATAGATCGCACGCCGAGAGTGCACTCTATCCGCAATTTGCTTAGCTATTCCGCGATTATCCAGGAATGCATGGGCGATTCATTTGAGCGACTGAAAGTGTATATGAAACACTAATGGCTTTTATAGTCTTTCTTTTTTCACACCTTATAAAACTTAACTTCTAAGAATAACGTAATCTGGAATTGCACTGCAGAAGTGTTAGAAAAGCCTTAATTGTCCTATAAGATTCGCACTAAACACTGAAATAAATTAAACTTTATAAATAAAAAAATCTATGTAGACTTATACTGCGCACAGCTAGGAACGTCTTCCTCGTTAGTTGTGCAGTGTGTGTCTTGGGCAATAGGAAGAGGAACACACGGCAAACGCTGCCACGCTACAAGAAAAGCGGGTGTTTCGCTCGGAAGAAGGAAAAAAAAGAAGAAAAATGAATGCATATAGAATCAGCGACATTCTTACATGCAATTTATGGAGAATTTCCACGCCAAGAGACCATTTACGGCGGAGGTAACAAGTTAGCGGATGGCGATGGTGGGAGTGCTTCATTAACATTGTCAGCTGTTGCTGCGGCATAGATCATACACACCAGAGGGCCGTAAAACGGACAAGACGAGAGGATTTTCAGCGTCATTCTTGTTTTTCTCATTCTTCGCAGTCCGGCGTTATTACAAGAGTGAGAGGGCTGTGATAAGTCGGTAAGCATGACTATGAGCAAAGGAGAGGAGAGGGAGAAGTCATAAAAAACTTTTCCAATTTTCCGCCCTCTAAAGGCCTATGCGCGGTGACCATTTTCTTTGTCACTCTCTGCGCGTCTTCTCTCATAAACAGTCATTTTTATTCCGTCTTTAATGATCGAGAGACCGTCCACGCCGCTAAGATTTTTTGAGCCTTATCTATCTTTGAGCGTGTGGGCGAGCATAAAGATTTTATAAGGGTACGATTTATTGTCTTTGACGACTTTTCTTTACTCCCGTTTTCTTATCGCAATCGATGGGTTTTTTTCCATTGGATTAAGTATGACTCTATGTCAGTTTATCTGCATTTTTGTGGTAGATTGAGTAGTATAGTATAGTTGTGAAAAAGTGGTAGTTGAAGTGTGCTGGCTCGAAAAGAATCCACTGCTTGCCTGAGTCTTATTTTTACTGCCTACTCTAATCATATGATTCATTCAAAATTTCGAAAGGTTAAAAAGAAAAATCAAGATAACTCTCATCATGCTCGAGAAAGTCTTGGTACTCGTCTCCTCGCTAGGTCCTTATTTCTTCCATTTCGCATTTTCCAGTTCGAACCGCGCGATATTGCGTAAGTATGAGTCTGTGAGCTGCAATGTCGCAGATTATCCCTTGATTTATTAATCCACTTTTCCGCGTGCGTTCTGTGTATATATTGGGCCGAGCGGCGGACGTGACGCTGTGAATGGCGAAGAAGAATTCTTTTTATATCTAGCAAAGCTTGGAGACTGTAGCGAATGACTGGGACTAAGCAGAGATGCTATATGATGCAGAAATAAAATATCAAGTGTGAATCTTTGAGAAAATGATTTTATAATAAATATAACTGAATTATCATCAAAAGATATAATGATGTTTGAGTACATAATGTCATAATCTACTCGGCCAAGTAGTTAGAAAATGATATAAATAAAGAATTGAAATGAATGATTATGATAGAAATATAAATTTTATGAAATACTCATCTCGCAGGAAAAACATGCAAAAAAAATGTTTGTCAATCGTAAAAAGTTTATTCTTGATTACAACCCCATACCTACTTTCAAGCATCAATAAATTTCGGCAAAACGATTTCAATTTTATTCAGTGCACAAATAACATTCTTCCCTTACACTCTATAATCCGTCAGCTACAATTCCAGTATTTTTTCGCAGGGGAATAATAAATGAGTGTCAAAAGCAACAATATCAAACGATAAAGCAAGAAAGACAGAGAGATAAAACAACAATGAAGAAGAAGGGCGAAGACAATAATATCCTAATATCCGCACGATAGGTTAAATTCTCTGTACTTTTATATCCTTTACTAGATCTTTAAAGCTTTTTTTCAACACCGACCCCGTTTTTTCGAGAACAAGAATTCAGTGTTGTAAAAGACATAAGTTTCTTAATCTATTAATAGTGGTAATAGTTTTCCTATTCTGATTTCATTTGTGAAACCAAGGATATTTATTGCTATTATAGTTCTGAGATGTTTCATTTAGAGGCTGTTTAAAAATTATTTTAAAAAATATCAATGCAAAAATTTGGTAAAAAGTTTTGAGCATAGCAAATTCGATGCTATTTTATTGAAACAGAAAAACAAAAAAATATGTGTCAAATCATTTTTCAAGAAGAACAGCATTCTTAAATTACAAAAAGATCGGTGATGGGGACATACTTTGGTTGTTCGATTTGAGATGAATGCGGTCTTATAATTAAGCATCAGCAAGTAAACTACCGAAAACACTTCTTTTAGTATACTTGAAAAGTCTCATGGGTTAATTTCTTCCTCAAAGAAATTTCCTTTACAATAATTGCGCTAATCCACGTAGCCGAAAAAGGCATTTACCAATTCTTAATCGGAGCAACCTTGGAAGGTAAGTTACGGCAGAGAGCGGCAGCACCGAGTTTGCAGATATTGCACGGTAACCCAGCTACCGTGTGACGCGTAGTCTCACCCATTACGTAATCTCCCATCGTTAGGCAAGTCCCTTGCTCGCGCGCAGCTACGCTCTTCCTCGTTCACGTTGCTCTCTGGGTTTCCTTGAAAATTTAATGGACACGTTCGGGCGAATCCTTGCGCGTGTGCAGCCTGCTATATGTATAGAGGCTGCTGCTGCCGCGGTGCTTAGTTCATTTCACGCTAAAGCACATTACGGAGCTACGACCTGTCTCAACGTTCGATTTATCTTACCGAGCTTACTCAACGTTTGGCACATGGCTAAAATGCCTAAAGCGATGCCGGACTAGAACCGCTGGCTAATCGATTATGACGATAGCCACTTGTGGTGGTTCACTTCTGCTGCCAAAGCCTAGCTCTCTCGATTGCTATATGTGGTGGAATTTTAAAGCTCGAGTCGATTTTTGCTTGATTAGTTTACTCCGATCTGTGGATAGGGTTTACTAACCTGTTGATTACAATAGCAAAATTTTATGAGGATATAAAAATTTCTCAGCTCATAACAGAAAGATGAACAATGAATGGCGCTTCAACCCTCGTTCGATTGCTTGAGAGTAAGCTTATTGGAAGCAACGGCTGGGCGTGAAAATCAGGACACACGTCCCGGGTGAGAAGCTGCTGTAGCCGAGCCACCCTGAAAAAATAAACCTTTCTCTCTATCTCTCTCTATCTCTCTCTCTATATCTCTCTATCTCTCTCTATTTCTCTATCTCTCTATCTCTCCCTCTCTCCATCCAATTCGACTGATTCATCTAACTGAAAAACGCCGACTAAAGATGTAAAAATTCACCACTGTAGCACGTATTGTTTTTGAAAAAGTATTCACAAAAAATTATCCATGCTAAATATTAAATTAAACGAAAAATTTGATGCGGTAATGTAAAAAATTTTGATAATATCACCGATGGAGTCACAGCTGTGGTCTGTTGGGATAAGGGATACGATCACTTATGGTCTGGCAAATCGTTTCTGATCAGATTATTATTCTGCAATCATTAAAATGCTGTTGTCCTTTATTAAGATAAAGATCAAAATTTATGTTTTGCAACATTAGTTATTGAGATTTTGATTTGATGCTTGTCTTTTTAATTCCGTTCAAAAATATATTAATCAATTGTCCTATGGTACCAAATCTTGGATGTCATTACTCTTAATCCACGTGAAAATGCTGTATTGTAGTAGTTTTTTCTAGTACAGTTTCATTTTGTAATAAGATCTACAGATGTTACCTTAAACGCTTCTCTACAATATGCTTATCATTCTTTTCAGTGTCTCTACTCTTTAATTCCGGTGACGAAAAAAGACAGGGGGTATGGGAGGAGGACATCGCTGGCTCGGGGGCGGCCGGCGTTTTAAGGTCTCTGAGCGCGATCGTGAGAGCTGGAAACAAATTTACGGCTAAATTCTCACCTCCCGTGCGTCTGCAGCATCGTGTTGGTTTACCCGCGGCACTCGGACTTTCTCCCTTCCGTCTCTTCTAAATTGACCGCTCTTTAATTTTCGCTTACCTCCTTCGCCTTCGGCAGGCCATTAACCCAGAAATCTGGGAGACCGCCTGAAAGAAATAAGACATTACGAGGAATTCTTTTATGTGTTTTCGTGCTGCCGTATCCTATAGTGGATTTGTGGCCATTTCGGGCGTAAAACCAAACGATTTTGCGTCAGCTAGTAGATTAACTGTTATCATATTGATATTTTTCCAATAACTTATTTTAAATTTCAAACAAACTTTTCAAAGTAATTTATTCCTTATTATCATTGATGGTTGAACCAAAATATGCCAATGAAACGACAAAAGTGCGGTAAAACGAAAAATTCAATGATTTCGGGCGAGTCATAAGCTTATACATCTTTAGAAAGAAGAATTCTTAATAATCGTAAGAAGAAGAAGAAGCAAGCACTTAATATAGATTATCGCTTTGCATTCTTTTTGCTGTGAAGGCGCGCGAAATATGGCACGCTCAAGTGAGGTGATAATAAAAGCAAATTGAACAAGCTATTCGCTCTTGTTCAGCAAGTGATGCGCGCCTGTAACGGGAGTGTTAAGTCGACGTTTTGTGGCAATTTGAGATAATATTGCCTTTGAAAACTCTGATTTGTGCTAGTACAAATGTAGAAATAACTACTGATGTACGAATATTCCTTCTCTAATGGGCTCGTACTCGAGTACACCGAGAAAAGATTTTGCAAAGTATACCGTTCCGTTTTTAAAAGATCATGCAGAGAATAGCCGATTTATATGACATACTAATGCAGGTAATTGACTGTGTCGACGCGAACGTTACCAATATTGGGATATAAAAAAAACTACCGCTATAACAGAGCAATAAAGTATCCGGCAGTAAAATTTCTTGGATTAGCAGCAAAAATCGTTGTGTATTCCATACTTGAATATTTCCTTACTTCTCCCGAGGCGTACTCCTTTAGCGTATGCGCGAGGATGAGGCTGCGCGCACAGAGAAAAAAGGAGAGTCAGCAGCTGCTGAATTCAATTATTTCATCAGCTTCTCTCGAAACTTGGAAAATATACGAAATTTAAAAAATTGAAAATGTTTTATTCCTTAACCTTTATCTATTACTTAATTGATATAAAATTAATAATAATGTTGTTGATGTTTTATTAAGTAAAGAATAAGTTACTTTGGTCATTTAAAATACATCACTTTAACGTAGAAGTAATATTATCTAATGTTTTTCGAAATACTGTTGTTGATTTGACTAGCAAGTATCGCTTGTACATCCTTAAACATGAATGCTTTTACAATTAACAGTAGCCAAACTAGCCACTTGACTGCTCCAGTGCGTTCGGGTGACAGGTCATATGACGTCATACACTGTAAAAAAACGGGTAACTTTACCAGTGAAGCGGTAAATTTCTCATAGACTCAGCGATGTAAAGTTACAGTATCAAGTAATATTCCTTCGCTGAGCGTGGGTCCCGATTATTACCATCGCTGAGCGCAGGACTTTTACCCTTTTTTTTCAGTGTGCGTGGCGCCGAACACCAAACACGGGAATTTCTTATAAATTTGAAAAATTTTCTTTTTATAAATGTATGTAATTTATTCTAAGGTCGTTTTAAATGATACTAAAATATAGATTTCCATTAGAAGTACAAATTTTAGGTAGAATGTTTAAAAATAATCACTAACTAGGAATTTGTTCTGTGCTAAAAATCGCGAATCCGTGATATCACAGTTTTAAAATATTTGTTCTACAAATAATGCTGTATTTACCACGATTTCTATTATATAATTATAAAGGCAAACACTTCATAATAATGTTAAAAACAATAAATAATACTTATTTTGATATTTGTTGATAGAAGCAAATGGGTATGTGCAGATTTGTTCGGGTACTGGGCACTGTTTGGATACCGGGTCGGTTTACCTTATAATGGTGGAGATGTATCGATCGAGACGCGCGCGCGCGCGAGAAGCTTGGCACGGTATGGTGCGCATATCCGTGACGTTTTAAATGGATGATAAATAATGTGTAGACGTGTGCTTGCTGCCGGTGGCTCTTCTGTTCGGCCTGTGTGTAGTTTTCCAGAGTCCGCGCATGCACTGCAGGCATTCGCCGAAGACGTAGCATCAGATATCGCCTTAGCGAGCGAGCCACGTTACGCGCATCACTCACACAACAGACATACACACACCGCGCGTGAACGAACGCATATCCGGCCGCACGCCGCGTTTTTAGACCCAGATCGCTTTTTATTCAAGAGCAGTGTGCCGCCACCGCGGTCAGCTCGCACCGAGCGACTCCACTCTTTTGCTCTCTTGCAGTTTTCTTTTGCCTGGGCGTTTTACTCGCTGCACAGCTTCGCTTTTATTTTAGTTGGTAGTGCACTGATGGAAAATGGGAGAGCGGCTGCTTAGAAGGCAGGAGCGTTCGCGACGTGGCAGCAACGCTAATTTTCACTCGCGTTGTGCTGCGGTCTCGAGTCGAGACAGCTACTCACCTAACAGAGGAGTGAAGCTACCAGTTATTTTTAGAGTTAGATAGACATATAAATAGATATAGATTTATTTGCGTTTACTTACAAAATATAGTTAATAATACAGAGTAAAAAAAAGAATATACACTCAATTTTCATTCGGGAATATTATAATACAATTAAATGCAATTATAATACTAGATTTTCTCTCCTTTTATTATTGTTGTGTTATATATATATATGGATATCGGCAATTGCGTAGATTTGAGCAGCTCGCGTGTGCGGTTACATTTATTGTACACTCTTCTTTCGTTGCCTTAGCGTTGCAGGGGGATAGTTTACCATTTATTTATTGCCTTACATAAAACCAGATGGAGGGACATTGTAGTTTTTCAAATGACGAGAGAGAGAGAGAGAGAGAGAGAGAGAGAGAGAGAGAGAGAGAGAGAGGGAGAGAGGGAGAGAAAGAGAGAGAGAGAGACGGGAATGGAAAGTTTCGCTCGGCTTTCGTGTTTAGCCCGAGGTGATGTCTGATGATGCCGTGTGTTGTAGTTCCCAGTTGTTCTTTATTGTTAATGTGTTTAATAAACATACATGTAGACATTTATTGGAGGATGTTCTTTGTTGAACTGTCTTTGTTGTGCATTGTATTCTTGATAAATTGTGTATATGAAGATTTCGATTGCTAGAGAGAAATAATTAGTCTTGTGAACGATATTGCTTATACTGGCTCGTAAACATATCTTTTAGAGGGGGCGAAAACTTATTATCCACTCCAGTAGTTTTCTATTGCGCGTTACCGATCTGGGTATTGATATGCAATGATTCGATTATATTATGATGGTGCAATTAATAAACTGATCCAGGTAGAAAGAAATATTACAAAGCGTTCTATTTTAAGATTGCCGTTTTATAAGGATAATATTAAGATTTTAAATAACAACTACATTTTAGGAGTTCGTTAATCATTTTATACAAGTATTTTAGACGAATAGTGCTCTGAATGATGGAATGATTCGTATAAAAACAATGAAATTATATTATAAACAACACATTTTACCACTACTGATCGTCTGTCATCACCCTTATTAGTGCACGGAGACAATTTTCGTATAAAATCTACGCTGAAAGTGCAGGTAGTTCTGGGATAACATGTATATAAAAAGTACATGCTCGAACACAAAAGCATGAAAAAATTATTGTCTCGGTCGGTGGTTAATATACGAGATTAAATTCATCACCCCACAGTGAGGAAATTCTCCACAGCATGAAGAAGTGAAATTAAGCGCTGATGCTTATTCATTCCAGAGTAATCAGCTAAAAGGGCAGCTTTTTATAGTTCGTCCCTGGGAATGATTCATACGATGAAGTTTCATCGCAATGGACGCGGATTTAATAAGATACCGCCATCCGTTCTGCAATATGCAAAATAAAAGCCATGCGCGCTTTCTTTATTTCCCTTCACTACTCCAACAGACTAGAAATTTTTTTATAATCTTCTAGCAATCGTTTTTTACGTGAAAGGAGATGTTTTACACTTTAGTATTGAAAGCAATTCTTGAAATTTAAATTACTCCAATCAATTTATATTATTTGAAGTACTACGTCAAGAAATTAATTTAATTAATCAAAATGTAATTTCTGACGACAAAAATCTGTAATTTCAGTTTAAAATGTTACCCTAACTAAAAATTTTTATTAAGCCTTTTGGGGAAGGTATACACTTTCGAAACTTCGCAATTATGTGTAATTAAAGAATTGCAAATAAATTGTTCTGTTATGTGATGATCGATTTAGCTATCTCAAATTAAGGAGTTTTATTGGAACGATAAATTCAATCATCTAATAATTTATATTTAACATGGTAAAAAAGGGCATATACACAGCCAGAAGTTTATCAAATTAATCTTTATATAGTTAGAAAATACTTTTAAAAACATTTAAATTTATTTTAACCGCCAGGCGGCCGGGAAGGGTCAGATATGGCCACTAATCCAATCAACTATCAAACTTAATAAATACATAGAGAATTAATATTTTATTGATCAAAAATGAACTATTTGGCATTGAAATCGATCATGCGCGCCGCCTTGAAGATAGGTAGAGTTCACTAAAAGACCGCTAGATGGCTGGGGATAAATATCTCCCGAAAGGAATTTTTCATCTAGAACATATAAGTAGGAGTGAAAGCGTTTGACACATTAGGAAATATATTACTAATTCAGGGATCCTTGAAAGGTCGAATACAAAATTTATTATAAATTTTCTGGTTCTCGAAAAGCTCGCCGAAATCCCTAGTTTTTCGACACTAATAAGAATGTCTGAAGGGTATTTTCAACTAAGTACAGGTCAAATGTACGCCGTATAGTGATTGAATGCTCAAAATATTACTAAATGCCAAAATTCTCAAAGAAAAAAAATGTATATTCCCAAAACCTTCCCGGCCGGGAAGGCTCAGATCTGGCCACCATTTTGGTCGATCCATATGTGGGGTCCATTAAAGATCATTTGTAGGCAAAATGTTTTTCAAAGTTTTATTTTATCTCTTTCTTAAACCCGGCCGCCTGGAGGTTAATCGGTTGCAATCTTTAACACTAGTATACTTTTGTATAAAAATATATTTTACAAACATAAAAGCTTAATTTTTCCATTTGACTAGCTTTTGGGTCTTATTTTTTAGTCAGAATATCCATTAAGTACACGGGACATTTTCACAAAAATAAAGCAGCAGCAACTAGCAAAGGGAACCCAAGAAGTCCGGAAAACGATTTTGATGAAACTTTACAGAGACATTCTTTGATCGAAAATATCAGATACGCGTCTCGTATTTTAGTCAAATGGGCCCTGAGACCCGACTTAATGCCCATTTTATCAAAATATATGAGAAATCATGGTTGTCTTAAAACCTTTATTGTAAGGTCGATATGCATTCTAGAAAATATCACAAAAAAGACATCAAAATTATACATAGCAAGCTTTCATTTGCATTATTAAACGAGTTAATATAGACTGAAATTTAAGTTAATTTTTGGGTCTTAAAATTTAGCGTTTATTTCAATTGTAATATGTATCCAAAATTAACTCGATGTTCGATCGTTCATAACTTTTGAATGAAATGTGCTAATAATTTGTTTAAAAAAGCAAATAAAAGCTTACTAAGTATCTATACTTTCGATATCTTTTGTTTAATATTCTCTACGATATATATTGGCCTTGCAATAAAGGTTTTAAGGCGACCATGATATCTCATATATTTTCATTAAATGGCGTATCTGATATTTTCGATCAAAAAATGTCTCTGTAAAGTTTCATCAAAATTCGTTTCCCGGACTCCTTGGGTTTCCCTTGTAAGATTAGAATGAAGACTTGCGGACTGCGGTATACATATACAGGCCTTAAAAGGCAGGGTACGATCACGATCATCAGAGAAGCTAATTCGCTTCCCGGGGAAAATTTAAATTGTGATTCTGCGCGTGTGATTGTCAGATTCGATACCGAATACCCTGTCGTCCATGCATCAAACCCTTAAGCTTCTCTCTCACTCACTCTCTCCCACTCTTTCTATCTCTTTCTCTCTCTTTCTCTCACCCTCTCTCACCCTCTCTCACCCTCTCTCTCTCTCTCTCTCAATCTCTCTCTTTCTGTCACCCTCTCTCACCCTACCCCTCTCTTTCTCTTGTAGACTCTTTTATCCCTGAGCGTCCGTCAATTTCTTCATCCTTCTCTACCCTTTCGTCAACCGGCTCACAACTGAAGTCCTTGATAATCCTCCGTCAATATTCCGGCTGAATCGCGCGCACCAAGTCAGAACACAATTATAGGCCAATGCCGTGAATATATGGAGAAAGTCGAGAGTTATTCTTTATTCTCTCTATCTTTCCATTCTTTCTTTCTTTTTTCCTTACTTATGTTCTGCTGCTGTTGTTTAGTTTAATTGCGCATAACTGCCCACTTGAAATGGTCTTACCTTTCATTATTACATCATGATTCAATTTTCTTTGTTTCAGGTAAATCGAGTTTGCTTTTTTAGACTTTGACATTTTCAATGGTCCATAGCTGACTCTCAATCGGTACGTCTATATTCTATTCATATTTATGTTTGTCATGTAGATTGTAAGATGCAATTTCGCAAGTACGTTTAAAATTGATTGTTTTTTAGCAGACTACAGTTAAAAATGCATAACAATAGAACTGTTATGTTTTTATGGAGTGTAAAACCAGAAGGCTCTAGGTGAACTCAAAAAAGATCGATCACCTGATTTCTACTAGTGTTCCGCGAGATAATTCGCGCCTATTTCTCCGAGCGCCGTAAATCTATGCAAGGTTAAGCTTACGGACGAGACTTCTTTATAATTCGTTGGAACTGTAAATATTTTTTTTATTTGAATTCATGAAGCACAACCGCCACGACATACATCTTCCAAATATCCATCGCGGTAATAGCGATTTTCTTTAGTTTCTCGTACTTTTTTAGTAAGAGTTTTCCACATCTCTCCTCTCTCTCTCTCTCTCTCTCTCTCTCTCTCTCTCTCTCTCTC